>OX243815.1:32481206-32736206 GCA_945859605.1 Lumbricus rubellus | reverse complement strand
TCTTTGAGTACAGAGCACGCTTTTTATGTCAACGGCTTCACAAAAGGTTTTCTAGTTACTTTAAGACTAGGGCTGTTGTTCGATTAAAATTTTTAATCGAAATTAATCGCACGATTAATTTTTTTAATCGCAATTAACTGCAAATTAATCGCAAAACATTTTCTTCATATATGTTAATGTTGCTATTTTATAAGGACCCCTGAAGCATAAAATTTTAATGTCTGAATGCATTCTTTCTATTAGGCCTACAAACATATTCAATAGCCTTTGGCTTAGGCCTATTGAATTAATGAATTTCTGCATTTAGTTATAGTTTATTGAAAAGTTTTGTATGGCGGACAGAATTGAAACACTGTTCTGATCAACCAACTGCTAAAAATCTGGTAATTGCTTCATTTGAGCCACCTTTAATTAAAATGATATAGGTCTACTAGGTCTAACTATTGCATGGACCTCATTATTTAGTCACAATTTTTCACAAGAGGTTGCGTGTAGTGTTTAAGGATAATTATAAATGCGCTATATAACTGATAGTGAACAATAGGTGGCGCTAGCGTAAGAAAAGGAGGATTACTCTATGTACGAACTGGGATGAAGAAGGACAAGTTTTATCGTTAAGTAATAAACGAAGTGTTAAAACATTACAGTTGCGGTTCTTGTCAAACCTCGTCTCAGTTGTCCTTCTGGAAACATTTATCATTTGAAACCTGAAATCCATTGGTCTTGCCATCTCATGGAGTTCAACCAACGTAGTCTGACTGGATGAGGAAAACCTTAGTGCCATGGACGATGCGATGCGGCCGATGTCGACGGCTCATCGTTAGCGTTTAGCACATGTTTTGATTCGCATGCAGGCGATAGTTGAGCAACGAATTGCTACGATAATACTCAAATTCTTTTGGGGAATATTTGCCAAAGAATGTTTTACTAGTTTTAAGCATGAGACTTCCGTTTTAAAGCGAGTTTTTCTGCCTCTGATTCCATTTTAATCAAATCAAATTAACGCGCGCGATTAATGCGTTAAAATTTTTAATCGCAAAATTTTTTAACGCGTTAATTGCACGCGTTAACGCGATTAATTCAACAGCCCTATTTAAGACCATTCTTCTCCGCACAAGCATACAAATAAGCCTATCTAATATCTATACAATTATAATAGTAGACATATTTGCACACGTGAAAGTCCGGAAGTCCTTCTTCGTTTTTAAGCGCAAAGCACACTTTTTCGTATAATTTATTTTAAGACCAGTCTATGAATCTTTTTTTCTATAGGCTACTTCATTGTGTGCCGCGTGAGTTATGCAATCTTGCATCCAGCCTGCAGATCAACTTTTCCAGAGAGCTGACTTCCTGCAGCTGCACAGTGCACACAGAATATGAACTTAACCTATAATTATATCTTATAATAATAATTGTTCTGTTGCTTTGTTAGAATTCGCTTCCGCGATTAAAGGAGTTGGTCGTTCAAAAGAAGCTGAAGAAAGCCGTCGTTCCAAGACTTCCAGGTTTGCATTCAATCGCTAAAAATAATGTCTAGATAGATAAGGCTCTCAATCGAAATTGACACGTCGTTGAAGAAGTTTATGCTTGGTAGGAAACAACATGATTGTATACATGTAGGCTATTGTTGCACGAAGATTACAACAATGAAGAAAAATGAGATTTAGATTTTAGACAGACAGACACATCATTATTCAAATAAACGCAGATCTACTTAAACTGATTTCCAGAGCACCACTGTTCTATCACTTTTATGCTTTTAATTCTATGCAATCGCGAAAGGAATCATAGACTGCCTATACGCAGCTCTATAGAGGCTATAGTTGATGCTGTTGTATTTTTTTACATGCGTGTATATTCATTTATATGTTGTGACTTGCAGATCGAGTGGAGCGAACGAAAGACCTTTCGAAAATAACGAAATACTTCGCGTCTCTACTTCCGCTTCAGGATGAAAACAATGTCGTCAGCAAAGCACTCAATAAATTCTGTCTGCAGAACTCGTCGTGCGACAACTGGTGAGAGCAGACACTATTTATGTAATAGACAACTGATGTAAAATACAATAATTTTATTAATAGACAATTTATGTAAAAGACAATTGATGTATAATAGGCAGATAAATCACGTAGGCCTAGGCCTACCAATAACGGCAATTAGAATTATTCATTTGCTGAAACAGATGTAAGGTCTTGCAGGAGCATGTCTTTAGTCTCTTTCCAAGAAATGTGCATTCAACTATTCGTCTACTGTGCCATAATTTGCACGACCATCAGATGGGAATTATAGAATTTGTATCTTTGGGAAACAAACCCAGAAGCGCTATATAAATTCTTTAATGAATGAATGAATGAACATAATTATAGCATATCCAGTTTAAATTGTATGTCCATCTACCTGTTTATGGGACATAGAAGCTCTAAGACCAGGCTTTCAGCGATTTCCTCAAACAAGTAGGCCTATTCCTATGTTAGCTTTCTTTTCTGATCATGTCATAAAAATTTCTTTTGTTTTTTGTTTGCAGTTGCAGTGAAAATGTTGTGGAAGTAATTTCGTCTAATAAGAAATCAAATCTGAAGAAAGCAGGTAAATTATTTTCAACCGGTGTAAAAACAACTAACTTAAATTCAACTATTAACATCAAGTTACATCAACCACATAACCTACCATAGGCCTACATAACTACATTTCTAGATAGGATGGACATGCCGGTAATCGCTTTAGGCCTATTTGGGAGCCTTCGCGATTTGAAACACAGCCTAGAACTACGAAATATGAATCCACGAGATTCTGTTAAACTGAATAGGCCTACTCAAATAATTATTATAGCCTGCATATGTAGGCGTATACGTAACATTTATAATGAAATTATAATACTTAATTTTTCATATTTTATGGATAATAGGTTCTCGGTCAATCCTGAACATATCTTCTCCTATGGCTCTGCCGTCATATCGTGTCACATTAAGCTACAAATCGGACGACAAGCGGCAGATAAGTCTTCAGGAGAACACGATCGTCCAAATCTACAAGAAATGTCCATCAGGTATAAACATATATGTTTATGTCTTGTCAATTATTATACATAGGCTACACTCATTGATTTATAACTTGCGCTGAAACAGTGAAACTGATCCAAATAGCCTAAATAGGCTACTCAATAGTGAACAGGTTCAGCCCAAACATTTACTTTTCCTGGCACTGTTTTTGACCGTTTCAGTAGGCATAGCCTACCTACGTTTGCAGAAGGTGTGAAAACGCATGATAGCATGCAAATTTATGTTGTTTTCGCAAAATATTCTGTACAATGCCTTTGTTTTCAATACGTTTTACGTGAACAAGAGTGTGTGTTTTATAGGATGGTGGTACGTCCTGAGTCGTGACAAGAGTGGCTGGTTCCCTGCTTCGTATTTAGAACTGATCGACAAAACAGATGCCACCGACGATGACACGCTTCCACTTGAAACGCGTAGGTTCAACTTAATCTGCATATTCATTAGACTGCATATTCACTAGACTAACTTGATCTGCATATTCATTCATCTGTCGTCATATAGGCCTAACTTAGACTTCTTCTATTCTCTGTCTGATCTTTTCTCAGCAGAGTTTCTCTTTGTTACATATAAGCTTAATAAATTATTTTATCAGCATTGATATTCAGATTAACTACTTCGGTTTTATGTCTTGGTTGACTTTTAAACTAACAATTGCTAAAACGAATCGAATTATTGATTTTCTGGCCTATTTATCCATGAAAAGCCACAATTACGCGTATACATATTTGTTGACGAAATGGCCTAGCGTAGGGCGTAGTCTTCGCTTATAGTCTGGGTGTAGCGCGCAAAGACGTCGTGCTGTGCATGCCAATTTTTATTGACTAGTCTGATGTAACCGCGTCAGCCACAGTTAGTCTATGATTAGTGGTTACGTCGTCATCTTGCGTATTGACCTGACAGCGCGTTGGCACTGGTCATATTTAGACGACGTAATGGATTGGGTTTAGACGAACACCCACGGACGGTTTATGCATCCCCTGAATTCTATGCATAAACCATTTACCCATATTATATGCCTACATTAGCGATTCGTTAACCATGTTCTTAGTAGAAAACTGTTGCTCCAGCCGTTCTTGAATTGCTATAGCATCACGTTGAAACATAATTATCAGAACTGTTGCTTATTATAATAGTATTTTGTCTCTTTTCCTGCATACAGCCGAGAGATACAAGACGACATGCGATTACAAGGCAGAAAACGTCGATGAGTTGAGTTTCAGTGCAAATACCAAAGTCAACGTATTGCTGAAGAAGATGGACGGATGGTGGATTGCTGAGTGAGTATATAATCTAATCTGCTACTGTAGACGTTCTGCTATAGCCTATACTGTTGCTGCACTTCTTCATTTACCGTCATTATTACGTACGGTATAGCATTGCAGCATACATGACTTTGTGTTAATACCGATTCAATTTATCCACCATTAGTCTTTCTTCATTGGCTATAGTCTGATGTAGGCATAACCGTGTGAGCCACAGTTAGTCTATACATCGTAAAGTAGATACATGTTTTATTGCTATTAACAAAAGTATTATTATTATTATTACTATCTTAAAATTATTATTATTATTTTGAAAATGATAATGTTAGACAATGTTATTATTATTTTTCAATTATCCTTTTAATGTGTTCAACCAGAGCTTTCTATTACTGAGAGTTTGGCCTTCTCCTATAGGCGCAATTGTAAACGGATTCATGCATTCTGATTGGTCGGCTGACATGGACGCCATTTTAGTTCAACCGGAAGGGGTTGAGTAAGTAAGTAGCAACGATGGGTGCCTGTCAAATTCATTTACTTCACTTCTGTTGTGTTGACGCTCTGGATTAAATGATATATTAGGCCTATTCGGAAGATAGGAAATTACATGTAAATTCAGCTGCCACATGTGTAATTTAATAACACTCTCTGATATGGCAGTTTCGTTAAACATGTAACAAGCCTAGTACAATTGTTCTTTCACCGAGCCTTAAATGGTGAGATCTCTGTCTCTGTATGTCGGTCTGTCTATCTGTCTCTTCCTCTGTCGGCCTCTGTGTGTATGTCTGTCTGGATTTCCCCCATTTCTCTGCTTCTTTCTATGTCTCACTCTATCTCTGTCTGTCTGTTTGTCAGTCTATCTATCTCTGTGTTTCTCTTTTACTGCCTGTCTGTCTTTCAATCGCCATATCTCTCTCTTTCTCTCTGTCTTTCCCTCTCTGTCTGTCTCTGTCTCGCTCTCTCTGTCTCTCTCTCTATCTGCCTGTGTCTCTGTCTGTGCCTCTGTCTCTCTCTCTATCTCTTTCCCTATCTCTTTCCCACTCTCTTTCCTTCTCTAGATCCCTCTCTCTTCCCCTCTCTCTTTGTTTTTCTCTCTCTCTGTCTCTGTCTCAGTCTCGCTCTCTCTCTCTGTTTGTCTCACTCTGTCTGTGTCTCTGTCTGCGTCTCTGTCTCTCTCTTGTCCTATCTCTTTCCCTCTCTCTCTGTCTCTGTCTGTCTCTGTCTGTCTCTCTTTCTGTCTCTGTCTGTCTGTCTGTCTGTCTGTCTGTCTGTCTCTGTTTCCCTCTCTGTCTCTGACTCTGTCTCTCTGTTTCCCTCTCTGTCTCTGTCTCGCGCTCTCTGTCTGTCTCACTCTGTCTGTGTCTCTGTCTGTGTCTTTGTCTCTCTCTCTCTCTCTCTTTTCCTCTCTCTTTCCTTCTCTGTCTGACTCTCACTATTTATCTCTGTCTCTGTTTCGCTCTCTCTCTGTCTGTCTCTCTCTGTTTGTGTCTTTGTCTGTGTCTCTCTCTGTTCCTCTCTATCTCTCTCTGTCTCATTCTCTCTCACTCTCTGTGTGCGCGCGTGGTTGTCTGTCTATCTCTCCCATATGTCCCTCCCGTCTGTCTCTCACTCTATCTCTTTCTCTGCCTTTGTATCTGTCTATCTCTCTCTATATATCTGTCAGTCTTTCTGTCACTTTATAGGTAGCGTTGAGAGACAGACTGGCAGACAGATAGACAGACAGACAAACAAACAGACAAAGAAACAGATAGAGACAGAGAGATAGACTGACAGACATAGAGAAAGAGAGAGACAGAGAGAGACAGAGAGACAGAGAGAGACAGACACAGAGAAACAGAGACACAGACAGAGATAGAGACACAGACAGACAGACAGACAGACAGAGACAGTCTGTCAGTCTGTCTGTCTGTCTGTCTCTCTTGCTCTCTGTCTCTCATTACTTGTCTGTTTGTCGATCGCTATCTACCTCTCTCTGACCCTCTCTCTGTCTCTCTATTTCTCTGTGTATGTCTGTCTGTCAATGGCACCTGTAAAGTGGCGTTCAGAGACATGTGGCCCTTTACATGTCAGTGTAATACAATACAACTCCATTGCAATTCGATAGCACCCTTCATACAAAGCGACACGTCTTGAACTAAAATGGAGCCCATGAATTTCAACCAATCACAGCGCGAGTTTCTCTTTACCATTGAATACCAAACTCTCAGTAATAGAAGGCTCTGTGTTCAACACTCAACAATAGAAACGGGAAGTATAATTAACATGAAAAGCAGTAGCTATTGTTCTATTATTATTACAATTAGTTTTGTTCTTATTGTTATTGTTACTATTATTATGAGTGAATTACAATGTGATATTGTCTGTGTGACAGGTGCCAAGGAAAGGAAGGTTACGTTCCAGCAACTTTTCTGCGACCATGCGACGCGACATCAGTATCTGATTGCAGCGACATGATGTGCTGGCAAACAATGGACATGAAACTGACAACGAAACGGTAGGAATCGCTTCAGTCAACTTCTTCAATGTTCTTCTATAGATTAGCATCCTATTGTCTGTCGTCGTTGCCATTGTTTTCTTTAAAAGCCGTTACTCAACACACGATTACTAATCCATTTGTACAGTTGGACTGTGGGAGGGTCGTTGGGTCTATTGTGCGCCTACCGGTATATTAACCATATTACGTAATTTTAACTGTATATTAATGAGCTAGAGTTCTTTTTTAAGGTGTTGCTCTGAAGACGGTGATCTGAAGAAGGAGGGAGATGGGTCTAGTAAATTGGCGAATGGAGGAATCGACCTGATGCCAGAAAAAGAAATTATTCGAGAAGAAGACCATAAGGTAAAAACTACTAATAAAATGATGCTCATATAATATATCTAATTATATTTATTATGGTAGGCTACCGAAGGATTACACTAACCTCGGCTAAAAGTCACGATTATGATGACTATGATGACGACAAAGATTTTGATGATGGTAAAAACTTTTTAGAGGACCAAATATAATAATAATAATAATAATAATAATAATAATAATAATAATAATAATAATAATAATAATAATAACAACCCGGATTCATCGATCCATTGGCAGCATTTGCTGTCATTCGGGGCCCTTACGCTTGCCCAACCACAGAGGGGAGGCAGACGTCACAATCTGACCTCCAAAATCAAAACAAGGGCAAGCGAATTTTTCGCAAGGGTGCCACTGGAGACCACCGTGCTATTCACTCCGTGTGAAAATTCGGAATCGGGGAGAAAAGGGCCTAGCCGGGAGCAGACGATAGCAGCAGCAGTGTCTGCGAAATTGGAAGACGGCAACATCAGGGCAGCTGCGCGAATCCTCTGCTCGGATGACAAACCAGCCCCGATTAATGCGGCCACACTGGAGGAACTAAGGCTGAAACACCCTGCTCCCCCTGGGGACCGTCCACCCATACCGATCCCCTCTGAGACAACGCCCTTCCAGGTGTCGGATGTTGAGGTTCTGACCAGCATCCGCAATTTTCCAGCGGGATCCTCGGGGGGCCCTGATGGCATCCGCCCCCAGCACATCTTGGAATTGGTGAGCCAAACAGACTCTGGGCCAGAGCTTCTAGCGGCGATCACGGCCTTGATCAACCTGCTGTTGGCTGGTTCGTGCCCCGCTCAGATCCGTGCCACACTCTTTGGGGGCACCCTTTTCGCCCTGCGCAAAAGCTCAGGGGGCCTTCGCCCGATAGTCATTGGCTATTTTTGGCGCCGACTGGCGGCCAAATGTGCCAACGCTTTTGCAGCGCCCAAGATGGCGGCCTACTTGGCCCCTAGACAGGTGGGGGTGGGTGTGGCCGGTGGTTGCGAGGCGGCGGTGCACGCTACGAGACGTTTCGTTGATACCATGGACGATGACTCCATCCTAGTAAAGTTAGACTTTGCTAATGCATTTAACAGCATCTTTAGAGACCAAATGCTACTCTCGCTCTATGCAGTACTCCCGGAACTCGCACCATTTTGCTTTCTTTCATATTCTGAGCCATCGAATCTCAAATATGGTGCTTTCAGTCTCTTGTCGCAAGTCGGACCTCAGCAGGGCGACCCCCTGGGCCCTATGCTTTTTTGCCTTCCTCTACAACCCATCCTTGTTGAAATGTCTTCGCCGCTCACTTTGGGTTTCCTTGATGATGTGACACTAGGAGGTAAAGCGCAGGTAGTGGCCGAGGACGTGAAACAACTGGAGCAAAAGTGCAGAGCACTCGGACTGCAGCTAAACCGATCGAAATGCGAGGCAATCTCGAGGTCACCGAACATAGCCAGGGAGCACCAACCGCTGAGTCTGTTCACGTGGGTCAGCCCAGAGAATGCATCTCTCCTGGGCGCGCCTCTCTCAACTTTGGAAGCGCTGGATGGAGCCTTGGGAGCCCGCATATCCGATTTAACGCGGGCGCTAGAGAAATTAGCAAATATCGCAACGCATGACGCTATCATCCTTTTGAGATGCTCGCTCAGTGCAACGAAATTGCTCCACATACTCCGCAGCTGCCCGTGTGAAGGCCACCCAGGATTGGTGCAGTATGATGCAGTCCTGCGATCCGGCCTTAGCAGGGTTCTCAATCTGCCCCTTTCAGACGACGCATGACTACAAGCCTCATTTCCCATTAAGATGGGTGGACTGGGTATCCGTTCGGTGACATCGCTGGCACTTCCCGCCTTTCTGGCATCAGCCGCGAGCACCGACCTGCTCCAGTCCACCATGTTGGGAGAGACTGCAGAGACCGATCCGCGTTGCATGGATCAACTAGCCACATGGCTTGCTGCAAGTGCAGAGCAACGCCCAGAAGGCATTCTTGCCTACAGACAGTCCGCATGGGACAGGCCTCTGATCAATGCAGCCATCTCTGGCCTATATACCAGGCTCCACGACCAAAAAAATCAAGCACGCCTCAAGGCGGTGTCTGCCCCGCACGCTGGGGACTGGTTGCTGGCTCTCCCTATCACAAGCTGCGGACTCCGGCTGGATGACGAATCGGTCAGGGTGGCGACGGGCCTACGGCTGGGGGTCCCGCTTTGTGAGCCGCATGGGTGCCCTTGTGGAGCTCCGGTGTTCGCTGATGGCCACCACGGGCTTTCCTGCGGGCTGGGTCCGGGTCGTTTGCCTAGACATGCCTCGATGAATGATCTGATCTTCCGAGGCTTGATCCGAGCCGGTTATCCATCCACAAAGGAGCCGGTGGGCCTCGTGAGGACAGATGGAAAGAGACCAGATGGTCTCACCCTAATCCCATGGCACGTCGGGCGATGTCTCATCTGGGATGCGACCGTAACGGATACCTTGGCCGTTTCCTACCTTCCGGAAACCAGTCAAACGGCCGGCGCCGCGGCTGAGAGAGCGTCGAATCGCAAAATTGACAAATACCACGAACTATCCACGTCATACATTTTTGTCCCTTTGGCTTTCGAGACACTGGGTCCGATCAACAGCGAAGGATTATCATTCCTCTCGGACCTGGGACGAAAGCTAAGCATTGTAACGGGGGACCCACGGGAGACAACATTTTTGTTCCAACGAATCTCACTCATGATGCAACGCTATAATGCTGTGGCCTTTAGGGGCACTTTCGCCGACCAAGAAACAGAAGATGAGTGAGTAGGGCCGTTCCAGACTTTGTTTTTATGTTAGGCGCTAGATAAGTCCCCGAGGGATCCTGTATACCTCGGGGCATTTAAAAAAAAATAATAACAATAGTAAAATGACAAGTTGCGACAGCTGTAATAATAAAATTTAATGACAAAAATAATAAAAAATTTCAATGATAAAAATAGGCCTACTGGTTGCAATAGAGATGATGATGATGCTGGTAATATTCTTAATGATAAGGATAGAGACAATAACAGTAATAAGAATAACAATAATTTTTGAGATTTTGTTTAAATATACGGCACACAAGTTCCGAGCGTTTCAAAGCAATTGTGTCACATGACCTTTTTACTTAACAGAGCAGTAACGACTGACTATTCTATTATCAGCGCTTAGATTGAAACCATACGAAACCATATTAATTATATTATTAATTATTACTATGACGATGACAGCAGCAGTAATTGCAATAGGCCTATAGTATTAAAGAGATGAAAATGGTCTCTATTGCAGTTATAATAATTGCCTCTTTAATAATTTTTGCAGTCTGACTCAACAATCAAAAGTGGAAGCGTGGCTTGCAGCAGCAGCAGCAGCAGCAGCAGCAGCAGCAGCAACGACATCAAACGGTTGGAAGATGACATGCACTCCTCAACACAGGATGCTAAACGCGAGAATGAACGAAGAACACAGCTTTAAGAACTCTCTCTAATTCCAAGAAACGAATTTGAACAATATATATTTATGACCAACACGATCGATGACTGCAGTGTCATCAGGATAATCTGACATTATAACTCAGAGCAAGGAGTAATATTCCCATTGTCATTCAGAGTAATATATAAACCTCCTTGTGCGGCGGTTTATTGTTTTCTGTTTGATTGATTCGTTGTCGTTATCTCATTAACTCATAATTGTTCTCTAGTGCACGCCGCCGCTTAGAATTCTCATTATTCCTGTCAAGTAGAATCCTTGTAATTAATCTGAGCTCTGCTTTGCAAGTTTTTCTTTATACAAGCAGTTGTTGTTTGCAGCTTTCTACATATTTATTTCCGTCGTTGAAATTGGTCTCTGTTAAGAACTAGAACTAAATACACTGTCTAACATCTAACATCTATTTATAATTGATTGGATATTTATGTGTTTACAATATAGCCTATATTTATACAATATTATTGGAATATGAGCATTTTTTTATATCCCGAAGCGGCTTCACTGTACATAAGAATCAAAGCTTCGTAAGTGACAATTTTGAAATATACAGAATGTTGATTATTTGTAGAGACCAAGTGTACCATACATAGGCTATATACTATATAGTGTATGTATATACATATTAAACGATTGCAACGATTGATCAGTTTCTATGTTCCGTGTTGTTAATGTTTTATATCTAAAATATAAGACAAATGTTAGATAGATCATGACTAAAATAGACTACATTGCTTCAAAGCAACAAAAGGTGAATATAAGATGAGTCCGAGTTTGAATTAGTGAAAATAAGCAGAATGACAATGTGTGATCAGAGAAAGTTATCGGATGATAAAACGGACGTATACAAATTCTTTAAGGGTCTGCTGGGCAGAGATAGGCCTAAGCCTGTGACAGATGACAAAGTTTCTCGATGATATGTGTGCTACATCCTTTGCCGCATAATTCTTTAAACCTATTCCACTTTGAAAATGAAGGAGCGGATTCAATCAATCTTGTGATCAAATTTTCCATTCTTTCATCTGCACTTAAAACCAGTTATTTCATCTGATCAAATGCAATGACTTCTGTAGCTCCTATACACTGATTTCAAAATGGCTCGACTCGTTCGCACTCAGCAACCAAAATTTTATTATCATGTATCGCACAATTCAACAATGTGCAAAAACATTGTATATCATTCTTTTGTGCATGGCCATCGCAATGATGACTAAAAAAGGTCATCAACTTTTATGGCGGATGAAATGGTATGATTTTTCCCAAAAATTTCGCCAGATGACTAAAAAAGGTCATCAAGTTTTTTGGCAGATACGAAGGATACGGGAAAAAATTCCAGATCCAAGGCCAAGAATTTTTGCTCTTCCCCCCGTCCAAAGTTTCTGTATCCGCCCTTGATCGAACCAATGCATTAATCAGTGAGACAGAGAAACAGTTTACGTTATATAAGGCAAAGGTGATCTGATTTTTCATATGAATGCCCAAATATGGGTCGAAATAACACGGTATAGGCTTGCAGTCAAACACGACGCTATATGAGTAATAAGAAAGTCACTCTATAATACAGGACAATAAAATTTGGGGTGTGTTTGGCTTGATGAATATTCAAGAGACGTTATATAGCACCGTCGAATAGTTGGCGAGCAGGATTAGACGTGAATCTATTCGCAAAGGAATGGTTTAGCATAATCAGCTTACAACTGATAGTAAGTCTAGGCTATAGCTATCGGTGAGTTATGATTTTGAACCAAGTGGAATGGTGCATCTTGTAAACAGAGGCGTACCTGCACAGTAGGCTACCATGTAAATGATGTGATGGGCCACGATTCAAGATCTTAATATATTTCTGTGAGGCTGCACAGCCAATAAGCTAAGCCTCAATGTTGGTCGTGGTTGTATCACAATGAGAAAATGTTTGCGGAGTCATTGGGTAATAAGAGAAATCAAGGAGAGTGCGCTTGCATTTACCGATTAGAATCATACTGCAGACACTATGCACAAAAGAATTGGCGAATAGATTTTTAAAAAGTACAAGAGTAAAAGGAACACGTCATAGAGAGATTAAGACATACAGATGGTTATGCATGCATATTGTATTGTATTGTATTGTATTCAAACATTTATAAAGCGCCTCTAGTATATATACGGTGAACCGTTTAGAGGGGCTCCCAGTGCTCAAGGCCCCGTGAGAAGAAGCAGGTTTTGAGAAGAGACAAAGAAGAGGAGAGACTTCGAGACAGAAGTGTAGAGCAAACAGAAGGAGAAAGAGCATTCCAAAAAAGAGCAGACCAATTATTGAGGCAGTGATCGAGACTGAGACATAGCAGTTCTAGACCGAGGAACCAAGAGGTCAAATCTGTTGTATGAATGAAGTGGACGGTGGGAGAAAGCTGAGTGACGACAAAGTAAAACATTAGTCAGATATTTTGGGGCAAGACCCCGTTGAGCTTTTATGATCAGAGTGAGGATCTTAAATTGTGTGCGAGCACGGAGGGGCTGGTCGAAAGGGACAGAAAATACACAGACAGATCGAAACAGAAATAGTGGAGGAGGAGGAGGAAGAGGAGGACGAGGAGGGAGAGGAGGACGATGTAGAAGAAGAGGAGGACGAGGCGGAGGAGGAGAACTAGTTGACCCAAAGACCGATTCGAGAGATAATAATTCTGAGAGCTGTTTGTGGCTTGAATAAATCCAGTCGAACGTTGTCTTCATGATGATGATGTTGTCTTGTCTCTGTTGATTGGCCAACGATGTCGAGATCGGTGAGCATTGCATTGCATTGCATTGCATTGCATTGCATTGCATTGCATTGCATTGCATTGCATTGCATTGCATTGCATTGCATTGCATTGCATTGCATTGCATTGCATTGCATTGCATTGCATTGCATTGTATTGCATTGCATTGCATTGTATTACATTGTATTGCATTGTATTACATTGTATTGCATTGCATTGCATTGCATTGCATTGCATTGCATTGCATTGCATTTTATTGTATTGCATTGCATTGCATTGCATGCATTGAATTGCATTGCATTGCATTGCATTGCATTGAATTGCATTGCATTGCATTGCATTGCATTGCATTGCATTGCATTGCATTGCATTGCATTGCATTGCATTGCATTGCATTGCATTGCATTGCATTGCATTGCATTGCATTGGAGGACGACACTTCGTTAAGTGGATGATGTTTATTAGCTCTACAGTCGACACTCAATTCTCGATTATCGCCCTTCCTATAAAATTATTAAATGCAGCCAAGTGGCCATTCACTTACTCTCTGCTATCGTTGACCTACAACCTTCTCACCACCATGTATGTACATGTATGTCCAAACGTGTGTCCATGCATGTATTCACGTATGCATGAACGCATACATGAATGTAATTGTTCTAATGTGATAATAAAATGTCTATGTACATATACGACATGTCGTATAGAGACTGTCAACAAACGATAAACATTGGCTGATCGGTTGAACTGCGTATAGTCGTCATCAGCGCTGCAGAGTCGCTATAGCTATTATACAATAGCAGCAGCACTTGTGAGCAGCCATAGAGATAGAGTGTGTCTAAGATTGTCATTACTTCGAATGCTCTATAGGTGTGGCTGGTGTGCGATATGCAGAATCAACATATCCATAATATATAATATATAGAACAGTGTTTTTTTCAGTTGAGTTCTTTCAGAATCGAAGTCAATGCTGTTCTAATAATTATTGAGGATTGGATCCGGATGTAATATAATAGTTGTATACTATAGCGATTGCATGAAGAATGAAATGATCAACTGCAATCATCATCATAATTATTATTATAACAACGATCAGCAGCGGAATCAATCGAGGATTAAACGAAATCAACTGATTACAGTAATAATTATAATCTGCGGTATAAAAGCATTCAAACTACACGTGCGTGATAGGCCTATAGGCCCTATGCAATGTCTTCCAAGAATAACGACTAAGCCTATTACTCCGCATTATTGATCAACATTAATTATCGATCATCGATGATTAGCAATGTCATCAATCAAGACTGACAGCTTCAGATAAAGTAATAGCTGCGCCGTATACAACGGCTTTTGTTGCGTTGAACGTGGAAACTTTTGAAAAGAACAATGCATGATTCCTTCCCTCGTCTACTGACCTGCAGAGAGATGCAAGGGAAGCAGAAGGAGGAGCAGCAAGACAGGCGAATGATGATGATGATGAGCGTTAGTTTTCTCTCATCCGATGGACATCTTCATCGTCGTCATCGTCATCGTCATGCAAGAGATCTATTTATAACCTTTCGTCAACCGGAAGTTACCGACAACATGACGCAGCAGCGATTGGGTCAAAAGGTCATCGTCGTCAGCGATCGAGATGTGTGCGCAAATGCAGAAGTCCAACACAACCGACATCTGACGTCACCGCCGTCAACGTCACTGATCTTGTGTAGGTCGAGTGTTTCGCCACAGAGGACAAAGGTCAAGGTCACGTGCTCAGCGCAGACCGACGACTTTCTACGACGCAGTCAGATGTCAATGGGAGAAGGAGGGATGGTCAAGGGAAGAAAAGTAGAAGGAGTAGGAACAGGAGCAGGAGGAGCAGGAAGAGAAGGAGTAGGCGAACATAATACACCTCAGCAGTTGACTCGTGGTAAGACGTCTGCTGGGGATTCGATTCGGTGGCCTCGCTTTGTGGGCTTGCCCGGCAAGGAGTGGGTCCGTCTAGTTCGCGCCAATCCTCAAGATCCAGTCCTACGAAGAAGATTCGACGGCTGCTGTGCGCCCTCCAGCGGTCGCGTGGAGCATCAACGGACCGGAAGTCGTCCAGAATCCAGTTCCGGTTGCGGATCACTGACTGGCAGAAAGTTTCCGACGGTTTATCCGCTTCCGTCTCAGTTGATGAGAACGAAGCCATTCAATGAAGCGATTGGGGTTCGAAACCGATCGACAGTCTCATCATTGTTCCAACAATCATGTGAACGAATCTTCACATCGAACAGATGCAGGTCAATAGGTCAACGTCGTCAATGGATGACCACCGGAAACGAGCGACTACTTCAGGAACTGTTCCAGCACAGGAATGAGAAGGAGAAGGAAGAGGAAGATGAAAAGGAAGAGGAAAAGGAGGAGAAGGAACTGACACGTTTAGCAATTGATCGATTTGTGTTGGATGAAGGTGGATTTTTCAACTCAAAAACGCCAAACAATTCACCTGCGCCAGATAAATCCATCGACAAAGTATAAGACAAAGAGACTTTACATATAAATGAGAATGAGAAGATGTGAATGAGAATGAGAGTGTCGACATCTATGATTATGACGATGAAACTGATCCAAGTATACTTCGAACATGACAATTGAATGGATGCAAGAGAAATCGAAGGAGGATGGAGAAGGATTATGATCGTATATATATATATATAATATATAATATTATTATTATATATAAGCCTATAATATGGTTCTATTCCGAATTCCATGTTGTATACATGAAGACCAACATCGAGGACACGTGAAGGTGACTGATGGATGACATTCATCTGAAACCTGTCGATCAAGTTGTCCTGCAACAGACGCAGGACAACTGAAGGACATCTGAAGGACAACAGATTAAATTAAGGAATAGGTGGATACATTCAATGAGACAATTCCGCCTTTATTAATTATTTGATCTTAGAACAACGAGGACAGATTGAGGTAAACAACTAAACATGATGTAAACATGATGTTGCAGAAATCATATAGGCCTAATTAATTAAGTGAGTGAGACTCGTGTCATCGTTTTTCTCACTCTTTTCAGCGAAAACATTTTTCAGGTGCAAACCTACCGATTTGTTTTCGGAGCAGTATATGATGCATGTGCGCTGTGCATGTTTGCAGCAATATATAATATGGCGCTTTTAAAATGCCCGGCGAAACTGCTTAATATGTTAGTCGAAACATGATAAATTCAAATAACTACAAGGGTGACCATTGACCATGCAGTAGAACAGACTCATTAGTCTATTACGACCTATTATTACGGCCGATAAACCTGACGGCTGCAGTCATTTGAATGAGCAGCAAATCAATAATTATATGGTCTAGAAGTTCAGTTAGACGAGAAATGTCGCTGGTCATATAATATTATTATGTATAGAAAACAATCACAGCGTCACAACTCTGGAAAAAACGCAGAAGACTTAGACATTGTAGTCAGCCTATAGTATACTTAAGGGTATATTTAAGCTCCTTATCAGACCCTTCCTGGTCTGCAATCGCGCACGTGTATGACATTGTGTGCCTATGCTTCGGTTGATAGGTTCTTGAACCTCATGCACTCAAGTATACGCTGTCGACTTCTGACTGATCATATGCAGATTGCAGAAGACATCCACTACTGTAATCTTTCACAAACATCTGCCACACATTATATGTGACAACTAATTACAGTCATTAATATTGACTGGTTTCACTTCTCTATGTAAATTAAAACTATATAAAGTGCTATTGAGCCTATTTACACTATCCGAGAGCAAAGCAGCATATTCCAAGTAGGCTTTACACAATGATATAGTAGCACAACTATGAAGTTAGGTGGCACGTTATTGATCGTAAATAAACAATAGTATATATAGGGCCTATAGTTGCATAGTTGTCTAAAGTTGGCCGCTTTTGTCTTGCACGATTTTGACGAGGTTATTTTCAATGCGCGGATTTTGTTACGGCGCCCCTCCTTATGACAGATTGGTGTGGTGATCGAAGGTCTACAGTGACCAGCGTATAGCTATAGCTATACTGTACTGTCAACCAAGAAGCCTGGGTTCAAATCCCTGTTAGGAGAGACATAATTATGTGTGGAGATTTCTGTTCATTTGCACCCCTCCCCCACCAGCCAACTGAGCGATAGATCTAATGAATAAACTGATCATCGTATTATAAATTTATAACACAAGTGGCTCATGATACACTGTCGATGGGAAGATCAAACGGTTTGGGAGAGGACTGGCGTAACATCTGAAATTTTCTTTTCTTTTTTGATATGCCGATTCGCCAGAGGGCTGAGACCATGGTTTGTCGATGTAGAGACGCTTATTAATTATTATAGTTGAGGCTAGAAGCAACATCTAAGCCTCTAAGGTCTGCGATACGACAGAAACTTTAGCCTAAGTGTGAAGCATAGAAAAACATATTTAAGGCCTAAACTTTCCTAAAGAATATCTGTAATGATTGACTTAAGACGTTCTGCTGAGAAGTGTATACAATAATTTGATATTAAAGAGGTCCAATATTTGCTAGATAAACGCTTATACGAAATCTATCAGAGAGCTAGACTACAATAGGCCTACGCCTGTATATGTGTATAAGTCCAGCGTCCACAGCTGGCACATTTCTGTTGCAATGCCAGTTGATTTACACACACGCCGTCGTGTGATTTCTCGTCACCGAAATCATTTCAACACGCGCGTCTTTTATTGATCAAATATAATCAATAAATAAAATAATAAACATTTGCTTGAGGGTCGCGATCCGCTTCAGAACTTAGGCTGAATTTAACTTAATAATTACTTGTACATGTAATGCATGCATCTGTAATGTAAAGTTAATTTCCAAATCTTCATTTTCAATAAGAATATTTTTACCTTTTCCGACCACATCATCATCATCATCATCATCATCATCATCATCATCATCATCATCATCATCATCATCATCATCATCATCATCATCATCATCATCATCATCATCATCATCATCATCATCATCATCATCATCATCATCATCATCATCATCATCATCATCATCATCATCATCATCATCATCATCATCATCATCATCATCATCATCATCATCATCATCATCATCATCATCATCATCATCATCATCATCATCATCATCATCATCATCATCATCATCATCATCATCATCATCATCATCATCATCATCATCATCATCATCATCATCATCATCATCATCATCATCATCATCATCATCATCATCATCATCATCATCACCACCACCACCACCACCACCACCACCACCACCACCACCACCACCACCACCACCACCACCACCACCACCACCACCATTCCTACTTTCTATAGCGCACCATAGGAATGACTTCTATGGCGCCGTTATAATCGCGTCAAAGACATCAGTGGATTATTGCTTTATTACTATAGCCTACACCAGTGGTTCCCAACCTTTTTTGACTGTAGGGCCACTTTTTCAAAGTTGGAGGACGCGAGGGCCACTTTTTCTTAGTTAAAGGACATTGGGGGCATTTAGGGGGCCACAACACTAAAATTTAATTAACTAAAAACATATAAAAATTGTTATAATTAATTCAAAGTAGAATGTTTGATGTTTATAGTCTTTAAAATAACATAATTTGTAGGCCCCTAATAGAAAATAATTATAGGCTATGTTCTATTCTGTCCAAATTGTCAATTGTTTCATATATTTTTGGTAATTCTTTTAGAGATGAGTGCCATTGTTGAGGCCTGGCGGGCCATTTTGTGAGGCCTCGCGGGCCACTTTTGGCGAGCCACGGGTTGGGAACCGCTGGCCTACACGTAGGCCCACATAGGGTTATAGGCCTTGGCCCTATAATGTCTGGTCGAAACCGTCGAACTAAGCAACGAGTGTAGGCCCTATACGTGGCTAATGACTATAGGCCTATAGTGTAGTCTGCTCCGAGGAGTTGTAGGCCTACTATTGGTTCAAAGTACGACGAATTTCGAAGTTGTATAGGCTACCTCTACAAAATGAACAGTTCTTCAAAATATAGATATAATAGCCTATATATTGTGCAGCAAATTAGATCCTCACAAACAATTTGATTAATCCTGATTATGTAATGGGTCATTATGGTCATGTAATTATGGCGTATATACTTCGAGTGGCTTAAATACGTTTAGGCATATAGTATATAGGCCTACACACTTGTTCAGTGGATGATCGAAATCGTACTTGAGAGATGAACGATTATGTCCTGCAGTGCGTAGGCGTATCATATAATACTCAATGCGGATATGAAAGTGAAGCCAGACCATCGGCCGATACGATTATCTAGAACTAATTAGACTACCAAGTATTAACTCAATCTGCGTCTGACACGTCTGACACGTCTGCAAGACTATAGAATCATACGATTAAAATAGACCATGGCTTATTGGCCTCGGTAGGCCTAATTATATAAAATATATATAGGCCTAATTACAGAGGTCATTAAGCCCTCTGTTTTAATGTGTTAGAAAAATTTAATATAAGCTTTTATATAATATATAAACATAGGCCTATATAATATATTCATTCATTCATTCATTCATTCATTATTAGAATTTATATAGCGCCTCTTCAAGAAACTACTCAGAGGCGCTCCCAGCCCAGCCACGACCAAAGAAAAAGATTTAAGGGACTTGAGAAATAAAGATTGACTGGTCAGGTGGAGGAGATGGAGGTTTGGGGGGGGGAGGTCATTCCAAATTGACGGCCCCACAATCGAGAAGGCTCGGCGCTGTCTGGTAGCTAAGCGAGCCCGTGGAACAGTTGTCCCTTCGCAGCGGAGCGAAGGGCCCGACGCGCTTCAATGTCAGAGACTGGGCGACAGAGGACGCGCAGGTAAGATGGAGCACAACCAAGAATACAGTGAGAAACAAGGGCAGCAATGCGGTAATGGATGCGTTGGGCTATTGGCAACCAGTGCAGCACATCACGCATGTAAGCAGAGACAGACGAAAATTTAGGAATTCGTCCGATGAGGCGGGCAGCAGAGCGCAGAACCCGATCTAACCGCCCCAGAACCCCAAGGGGAAGGCCAACAAGGATTGAGCAGCAATGGTCGATAATTATGCACACTGCATGCATAGGCCTATATATGTACTAAAAAGAAAGCAACGGAAATCTCACACATAGGCCTATTGAGAGAATTTTATAAAATGTTCAGTATGGAATAGTGTGGAGCTAAACTGTGGCTATTCTTCTGATCTAGGCCTGTGGAATCCGGGTGCTGTAGAGTATAGTAAATTGCATTGAATGCAAATCAGTAAGCCCACTTATAAAAATAATTCTGCACACTGCATGCATAATAGTCTATGTTACTGTCACGAATGCGAGCGATAATAGATAGGATGTAGGAAGACAAATGCCGTGAGTAGCCTATAATTATAACAAAACGTAAGAGTTGATGTAAGAGCATAAAGGCTAATCAGTCACGGTGTGCAAATCAAACTCAACCGTCGGCAGCAGATCGTCTGCTTGACTGCAGTATAAAATTTGCATCGCTTCATTTAAATTGAAAGTTGACTGTCGAAGTATACGAGGAAGGTGAACAGGACAGCGCAATAAGTCCGTTCCGAATCGTATAGGCCTATAGGGCTTACCGCTTACAGGCCTATAATTAAAACTCGATTAAGGTATCGGTTGATATATTGAATCAGCTTAATTGGAACAAAATGAGAATAGGCCCTATAGTCTATATAATAAATAACCTAGCAAAAGAGTCTGGTTTAAATAAATGATTGTAGCCTAATCTTATAGACTAGCTTAGCCTATGTATGTAGTGGAATTGTAGATTGAAATATTTTGAAAACTGCATGGTGTAAAAAATTTCAAAGCAACTGAATCAGATTTCAACGCTGCTGGGTAGATTTGCAAGTCAGACGAGAATAATAATAATAATAATGATAATAATAATACTACTACTACTAATAATAATGATGATGATGATGATGATGATGATGATGATGATGATGATGATGATGATGATGATGATGATGATGATGATGATACCCTTGGCCAGCGTATTAACCATTAGGCTACTCTACCGCCTCCCCCCAGAAGTAGGTATATATATCTTGTAAAAAAAATGCAATAAGAAGCTTGAAGTGACGACGCAAAGTGAATCGTGAAATAAAATGCTAAAACTGAGAACTTACATGTAAGTGGTTGAAAACTACTAAGCGTCTAATAGTGTAAGCATGCAATGAATACTTAGTCTAACCGCGGGGTGGGGGTCATAAGAAAGACTGGGGTGGTAAAACACCCAGCCTTCGACAATAACCATCCTGATCTATCACATAATTATTATGTGGCACACCGCAGGTGGTTAGAGTTGGTCAAGCGAAGTAGACTATGAAGTATGACAAACTTCGCCATTGTTCGTTCTCGAACAGTGCCAGTCCCAAGCCTGGATAAGGCAGGAGGGAGGCGACACTAATCATTCTTGACATGACACTGTGACACAGAGTCGCTAAACAGCAAAAAGTCCAATTGATGTAATTGCGTGGGTTGCCAATAAAGAGAGTGGGCGAAGCGGGGAAGGGTGTTGTCATTTCGTGTTGAAGAGTATTGGCCTGGTTTGGGCGGTTCTAAAAATGCTGCCAACCACCCATGTAGCCCCCACCCCCACCCCCACCCCGCCCCAGCACCGACCTACTTTTAACGGAAGCGATTACGTCTGTGTCTGATTATAACCCACATAATAATTACATACACGACGCAATTCACGCAACAGAACCATGCACCATCCAGTTACATCCACTTCTATTAATTAATTATAGCACTGCACAGTAATGTGTGTGTGTGTGTGTGTGTGCGTGTGTGTGTGTGTGTGTGTGTGTCAGAAGACACGATATGCACCGATTATTATTAACATATTTTAATAATAACTAATGACCCAACACACACACACGCACGCACGCACGCACACACACACACACACACGCACACACGCACACACGCACACACACAGTCTGTTTATAATTATATTAGCAATGATCATCATCAGTTGTCTAACGGTAATAATCAACAGACGACGTGCAATGAAGTGGGCGATGAGTGTAGCATACTGACTAAGACAGACGCAATTGTATTTTGGAAAGACCCCGTCCATTCCCCACCGACGCCTAAAAAACTCCATCCACTGCTACACACTACACAGAGAAACCCCCCCTACGAACCGACTGCTCAGTTCGTATTCATGACGACGATGCTGACAATGACCATTAAATGAATCCAATCTTTATTTACGATTTTATTTAATTAATTGAAAAAAACTGGATCCTTAATTTCGCATTTCTATTCCGAGCTGCCATAATTACATGAAGATTAATCCTCTGAACAATTTGTGACTTTGACGATCATGACTGTAAGTCTTGTGAGGCGATCAAGAACCACGAGACAATTAAATAATCATTTACTGCTTGCTCCGGGCAGTCATGGTGGCTGTGGTGGTGGTGGTGGTGGTGGTGGTGGTGGTTACTACGGATGATTTCGACATTCAAAATAAATAAATGGAGGAGGTAATAGTGATGATGATGACGACGACGACGATGATGATAATGACGACGATGATGATATCACTGATGATGTAGATGATGATGATGACGATGATGATGGTTCTGGTGATGGTGATGATGACACAAATGAACCGAGTGACCAGAAAAAAGAGAGGCTGCTACCAGAGATGATGATTAGAGTGATGATGATGATGATGATGATGATGGTGATGATGATGGTGGTGATGATGATGATGATGATGATGATGATGATGATGGTGATGATGATAATGATGATGATGATGATGGTGATGGTGATGATGACGATGGTGATGATGATAATGATGATGATGATGATGGTGATGGTGATGGTGATGATGATGATGGTGATGGTGATGATGATGATGATGATGATGATGATGATGATGATGATGATGATGGTGATGATGATGATGATGATGAAGATGATGATGATGATGATGATGATGATGATGATGATGATGGTGATGATGATGATGATGATGATGATGATGATGATGATGATGATGATGATGGTGATGGTGATGATGATGAAGATGATGATGATGATTATGATGATGATGATGATGATGATGATGTAGAGGACGATGGCAAAGATTATTACGGCGTGGGCGATTGCGACGACGATGACGAATACGTGGAATTTAAAATTTTAAAATTCAGCCTACAAACCTCCCCCACCCACCACGTGATGATGTGAGAGAGACAGACAGAGACAGAAAGATGCTGAGAGGTAGGCAGACTTGAACAAGTACAGAGACAGAAGGAGTCCGCAAGACAGGCATGCGCATACGGAGAGGAACACACAGGCAGACATAAGAAAGCCTTACATGTATAATACTTGCGGTGAGCCAATGCCTGCGCATGAGTAATCGTTGTTCGGCGGCTTACCTCTTATAGCACGCATTGCCGTCGGCTAATAAAGTATTCGATGAACCAGCCTGGACCCCCCTCCCTCCGCCCTCCCTCCACCCTCCCTCTCACCCGTCTCTGCTATACCAATCTCCCCCTTCCTTTCGGCGGAAGTCTCTCTGAGCTAAGAACGCGTAATAATCATCGTCGACTTATAACTCGATGCGCCAGACCAGATTTTGCAATTCGACGAACGAACGGACGGAGTTAATAATAATTTACGGATTGTAGAAATTTAGACGATGATGGTTTCATGTTAAACCAGACGCCGCTCTTCTTCTTCTGCTACAGATACAGCAGCTGCTGCTGCCTTTGACCTTCGGTGCCTTAGAACAACTGAACTGTGAGTGAACTGTGGCTGAATCGATCTCATCGCGATGACTGACATCTTCATTGGTGAGAGAACGCTTCAGTCGATCCTCAAGGACAGATCGGAGAACCTCGTACGAACCGGATGTCCAAACGTTGTCTGCACGCTGCTTCCGGAACACTGGAGGTCGAACAAATCGCTGCCTGCCGCCTTCAAGGTCGTCGCATTGGGAGAGGTCAAGGACGGAACGAAGGTCACGCTGTCGGCCGGAAGTAACGAGAATCAGTGTGCCGAACTGAAGAACAACGTTGCTTTCATGGAGAACCAGGTCGCCATGTTTCCCGACTTCCGGTTTGTTGGAAGAAGTGGAAGAGGTGAGTGCATTGTCAACATCATCTGGGGTATACATCTTCCATCGATTTCTAATCTAATCTAATCTGTCTGATCTGCCGATCCTTCGTCATCTCATATCTAATCATCGTGCGTGATTAACTCTTCTTCGTGGACTTAAGTTCTGGACATCCAACTTCTCCGACGCTATGTCTCAAAATTATGCTCATCCTACCTGAACATGCTTTGATCTTACATGAGCAATGATTTTCTGCAATTTAGCTAATAAAGTAGCCCACAATTAAATTTCAGCCATGGCATTGCATGCATGGCACTGGCAGTGTGCATTCATTTACAGAAACGCGACACTTTTACGATAATCGCATGGTAGTCTAGTCTGCTCTCTTACAATCACGTAGCCTACAATTTCAAATTCAAGTGAATTTTCTTTCATATTGTTACTTTTGGACGGAATTATTATGCGAGCACCAAAGAGTAAACATTGCAAGTTGATGATACACTGGTTTTAGAAGTTGCTATACGCTACTAAAGCATTAAAAGATGTTTTTCATGGCTTCACTTTGTCTGTGAAAATAGCGAATGCAATTGTTTTTCATGTGTTTGTGATGCAGGCAAGTGTTTCCATTTGGTCATCACTGTCCACTCGTGTCCAGCGCAGGTAGCCATCTACCAGAACGCCATCAAAGTGACCATCGATGGACCAAGAGAACCACGAAACAAACCAAGTAAGACAAACCACCACAACTAACACCCACCATTGCCACCAATACTAATCAAGTGTCAGTCTTATCATTTATAGTAGGAGTTTGAAAAGGAAGGCATACGTTTGGAATAAGAGATGTACTACAGCTCAGGCGATTAACAACAAGATTATGTATAGACGACAACCGAGAGTATAGAGCTGAGCTTACTGTTGGCTTTCCAGATCCTATGAAAAAATTACTGAATATTTAAGAGGATGATAAACTGTGGCAGGCAGAGGAAGGTGGTGAGGATGAATCACTGGCTGCGGTGGCTGGGGGGGGGGCGAGAGGGAGTTGACAGTTAATATGATGATTGGGTTAAAAACATCGAAGAACTTTTTAAACAGGGCTACAGATCTCAGGTGAAGGTAGAATAAATTGTTTAACCGTGGATGAGAAAATGAGATCTCGAATCGTAGTCGACTTTTTTGGTCAAAATAGGTTCAATATGACCTAGCGCATAAGAAATTACACTGAGGAATTAATTATTAATGACCAGTGCAAAATCTGAAGTCTTATTAAATAGAGATCTTATCAAAAGAACTTTTCCTCCACAATGTCACCAGAATATATAATTGCACACTATAATTATTGCTAGGAATATCAGCCACTAATTTGATTACCAAACGACTGCCTTATAGTATAATAGGCCTACCATGCAATTAATATTAGCATTAATGGTCTTTGAGCTAATTACGTTGCACTTGAAAACCTTCTCATGATGATATACTGCTTCCTCTCTATCATCTCTAATTCTGCTGGCACACGAGGTATAGGCCTGTATACATCATTAAATTGCAGTAAGAGTTTTAGAAATTTGTCAAAGTGAAACTTCCGATCTTCCGTTTCACAGGAAAAGCTCGGAAGTCTAAGGCCAGCTGTTCATTGTTAAGATTTAGGTTGTTTCGAATTCTTACGGATATAGAATAATAATTTATAGGCTTACGAAGGATCCGGGTAAACAGAGCAAAACGATTGTTTTATTTTGGATAAACGGTGCTACACAACACACAATCAATTCTACTTGTGTTCTGCTCCTCCTTCACCCACCCACCCCATAAACCGACTGCCATTTAACTCGATTTGATGTACAGTATAATAATAATTATTGCGCTTAGGTATCATCAATCAACATCAGTACTGTTCCTGACGACAGGTGCAGTCTATATAATCTCACACTAGATCAATTTAATTGCGCATAGACCTCTGTTATGTTGACGGTCGATATCATTTCTGGCAGAGATTTGAATGGCTGGCTACCGTTTGTTTTTTGCAACCAGTCGACCACATCGGCATTTTTGTTCGAACGACGATTAACGAGAAAGGAATTTTCTTTTTTCGAGAGACGATAGCTGCACAATCATGTTCTGCACAATCATGTTCTCGTGATTGCTCATCGAATTCCAAAGCCATTGAATAACGCCGACGCAAAAACACATCTTCGCACACCTCTACCGCGTCCTCCCTCCCATCCTCCCTCCCCTCCCTCTTTTTCTTCCTTCCTTCCTTCCTCCCGCCCTCACTACCTCTTCACATCATGTAAATCTTAGCCAACGACCACAACAGCAATGTGCCGTATACCGTATACCCTCACTAGCTCGCTCAGTTGGCTTTGGCTCTCAGATGAGTCACAGCCGAGCAACCTAGCGGTACACATACTGTTTAGATGAATAACGAGGCTAAACAGAGCATTCAGACAAAAACTCTTCTTAATATTATAAGCTCTTCACACGCGCGCGCGCACGCGCGCACTTCCCTATGCAGTGGCGTAACAACCATGTAACGAAGGTGGACAAAATCCACGGGCCCCCGAGCTCCAAAGGGCCCCGAGCTTATTTTAGTAAAAAAAGTTCCATGTACTTTTTCAGAGTTCTTTGTTTTATAGTTAGTTTCAGATTTTAGAGTCTGACCATAATGTAGACATCGTAGACCTATAGCCTGGATACGACGGAAATGCATGATAAATGATACGCATGCGTCGTGTTTTTTGGGACTGCGTGGGTCATCGGATGTGAGAGCATTTGACCCGTAGCAGACATCAACACGAAAAGTCTTAGTTGTGCGTTAGGGGTGGAGCCTACGGTTAGGCATAGACATCTAGATTACTTAGATGCTAAAGGATATAGGAGCCCTTGGGTTAGGGTAATATTGTATACGTTCATCCATTAAGAAATGATGCTTGAAATAATAGTATCTGCTTTCTTTTCGGCTCCTAATTCTTGCTGTCTGTGTGTGACACTGTGTGTGTTTATCTGTCTGTCTGTCTCTATCTGTCTGTCTGTCAGACAGATATATAGGTCTCTCATTCTCTCTCTCTCTCTGTCTGCCTCTCTCACTCTCTCTCTCTCTCTCTCTCTCTCTCTCTCACTCAGTGTGTGTGCATTGTGTGCACCTGTCTTTGTCTCTGTCAATGTCTCTATGCGAGTCAAGCGTTGAAGTGACTGGTACACACTGTAAATTGCAGTGTTCATTCCTTCGCACTCATAATAGCAGTCACTGCATTAATTCATTTACTTAATTTATCTGGATCATCACTATTGCGGTGCCTAAACGAAAATAATCACCAAATAAGATTGAATGCCGTAAAACGCAGTAGGCTACAGTTGTGGCAGTCAGAAACGAGCAGAGAAAAATCGAAAAATTGAGGCTGCCATGGCCGGCATTCCCTCCATCAATTCGTTTTTAAGATGCAAATTCCAAGTGCCGATATTCCTGCAGTTATAGCGGAGAACGCAGAGGAAGAAGTCGATGTTAGTCAAATTTGTTCCGAAGTGCCGACAACTTCCAAGGAGAAAAGGACATTACCATTATATAGGTGAGGAAAGTGACATTGCCTCCAGGTTCTTCTAGCTATCGCATCATGTCGTCAATGCCTGAATTGGCCACTGCCTGTGTGTGCTCTTGTCACCCTTCCAGTCACCGTCGCCAGTGCAGAGGGTTCCTTCCCAAAATTGAAAATAATAAAGACTTATCTTAGCTCAACTATAATTATATTTCACAGGACAGGCTTGAGGGTCTTTCTCTCTTTGCAATCGAAAACGAAAGTGCAAAGAAATTGAATATTGATGATTTGGTAGACGCTTTTGCCAACAGTAAGGCTAGAATAGCCATATTCACGGAGCAAGACTCGTGTGTGTATGTATGGATCTTTGCATGGATGTCACGACAACAACTGGTCTTCAGACAACTCGTCTAACTGGTCCAGCGCTTGAGAAATGGAAGCTGGATGAAAGTTTTTTTTACAAATTAAATGGAGGCTGTATTGATGAAAAAACGCAAGGGAAATGGAAGCTGGACGAAGGTTCTCTTACAGGTGAAATATATAGAACCTGGATTGACGAAAATAACTCATGAGAAATATAAGCTGGATGAAAGTACAAATTTTAGATCTAAAATAGAAGCTGGATTGATGAAAAAACGCTTAAGAAATGGAAGCTGAATTAAGGTATTTTTATATTTGAAATCCTACTGACATTCATAAAGCGAAACTTTACGAAAACTCACTAGTAGGCCTACACTATAATTGCGCTGCCAAAATTGCTTCAGATAATAATTACACTTTTGTTTTAAAATGGCCATCTAGGGCCTTCTAGGCTAATTGTTTTTAGGCTACTGTTTAGTTCCGTTTATGGATAGGGCCCCCAAGCTGAGAATGTCCACGGGCCCCCGGCTCAGTTGTTACGCCACTGTCCCTATGCAAATACTTAACTGCAAAAACACACAAAAGGCAAATAATGCATAATCGTTCGTGCGCCCGTATGAAATTAGCATGATCGCCACCATGATCATTCCACATAGAAAAAAAAGCCCATCAGTAGGCGCCTACGAGAGTTGTAGAAAATAACTGGGGGTCAGCCTATGATACACATGGAGTTGGGGTGTTAAAAAAGATGTTACCATGTAATCATGAGAAAGACTAGGTGTTGAACCCCTCAATCCCCCGGCTATAACAAGTTAGTAAATACTGGTTAGCAGCAATTAAGCGCAATCACTGCAGTGTTAGTGTTGGCCAGCCATGCACCAATTTCACGATGCATGGAATGGGCCTTTCCAATGCGATGCTCTGTCAGCACTTGGCAACATATAATTATGAACACTTATAATACAGGTGAATATAATTTAGTTGCACCCATGAGTAGTATGGCCCTACAGTAATAGACTAACTGATCAAACTTAAATATATGCATGTAGTATAATTAAACTGTTTGATAATTTTAGTCTTGATTTTGTCTATGATGTAGCCTCTATTTAGAAATGTGCACACAAACACACACACACACACACACACGCACGCACACACACGCACGCACACACACACACACACACACGCACACACACACACACACACACACACACACACACGCACGCACACACACACGCACAAATAGACATTAAGATAGGCCTAATTGGAATTTATGTTTACAAAATCTTTTGATTGTGTGTAATTGTTAGAAATTGCCTATTATTCGAAACTGTTGCTTCCCATGGAATCCATGGATGGCGAAGATGAGAAGAACGAGAGAAGAGAATCATCATCATCATCTTCATCATCATCATCTTCATCATCATTATCATCTTCATCATCATCGCATGAACGCAGTCATAATCTCTCGCTGATGAACAGAATCTCTCCTACTACCACTTCTAAGTCGACTTATACTCCATCTGAAAGCAATCTGAATGACGACGCACTGCTGGAAAAGAGACTGAAAGACACCCACCAATCCGATTCAACTGAAGTGACCAAGCAGCCATCATCATCACCAATATCATCACCATCTTCGTCATCATCAGCAGCAGCAGCAGCAGCAGCAGCAGCAGCCTCACCAACAACAACAATGACAATAAAGTCCAGAATCTCAGGAAATGGTAAGTTTAGTTTCACACGCAATTACCAATTTGAATTCTTATCGTTTTTCTTTCACTTCTGCTGCAGTCTATATAATTTATCCACAGAAGACACAATGCAACACGCAGAATGCAATGGATCTTTAATTAAAATTTATCTGACAATGGAACATTTTCGAAGTGGCTCGGATAGTTAATATGATTTTTGCTGATAGCCTGATAATCGTGGAGAGTATATACATGTATATGCCTTTATAACGGTTTCCAGTAGACCTATAGGTATACAAACATCAGTATGGGATTGAGCCACTGGGGTATTTAGGGGAAGGGTTTACCGCTTCAAACCCCGAAATAAAAACTTTCCGCATGCATAAAACTAATTTTGTGTAAAAGCCATGTAGGCCTACAATTGTAGCCTACATTGTATACCTCCTGACGTAGAAAACCCCCAATATTTTCATGGAAAGAGTTATCTTTAAAAGCACCACTATTTTTGTGCTCTTAACATTGCTAGATATATGAGATAGGGCATATTCTGATATAGTTTCATGCATACAGTCATCAGGATTGTGCTCTTCTGATCTATAGCTTAAAGTATTTCAATAATCTACTCATGCAACTTGGTCCGAATAGAAATCTCAGAAAGATAATGTCTTCGTTTCCGCTAATGATAATTATCAATTTCTTGATAAGAAGTCATGCATAAGACCACCGGTATAATGCACGTCGTTGGTTTGTTGAATCAATGCGACCAAGTGCACTGTCTGAGTTTTACCTCTCCATATATTATGATATAGCTGCAACCTGCAGATACATGCATGGTACGTAAACATGTTGTCATGTTTCAATAGACCCACATGCATGAAGAAAAAGCCTACTAAAACACGCGTAGCCTACCGCATTATCTGTATACGTACAAAGCACAAGTCTGTCTTCATGCTCTATATAGTCTACAGGGTGCGCCAAAAAAAGTAATCCCTACGGTGTTTTGTCAATATCTTGGCCAAAAAATAGGAATTTCTCAAATCCAGTTCCAAGGGCTTGAAGGTAATTCATATCTACGTACAATAGCCAAATTTCATCACCACATGTGAAACAGAACAAAAGTTCTATCACTGTTAGTGAGGCCACCCCCCGTTTTTTGACGATTCAAAAACCAAGCACACAAAAAGTAGTTTTTTTGCTAATATCATGGCCAGAAGTAAGAGTTTCGAATTAAATTTTACAGGCTTAAAAGCAATTCATATTTACACATGAAGCCCAGATTTCATCAAAATATTTCAAACACAACAAAAGTTATAGCACTTTTAGTGAGGCCACCCACCGTTTTTTGACGATTCAAATCGAAACGCAACAAAAAGTAGCGAAAACACGATTTTATTAAGTCTCATCTCAAATAACTGTTGTCAAATGAACTTGGTAGTGCTTCACAACTTGTGTTCAATGTGCCCACCACCAGTGCCAAAACTTCTTTTGAGTATCTTTGAAAAGTTCTTGATGGACCTCTGATTAATTTGACAGATTTTTTATTTACCAATTTGATTGTCATCTTGCTAAGTGACTTCTCAGTGACGTGCAGCTACGCTGGTACCACGTTTATTTTTCAAATAGTAATAATAATGATCATCTGGCAATATCAAGGCAATATCAAGGCTATTTGATAACAATTTCATTTCGAAATACTTACTTCCGACCAAGATATTGGCCAGAATAACTACATTGGTTTTTGTTACTTTTTCTTGCGTCGCGTTTTTGAATCGTCAAAAAACGGTCGGTGGCCTCACGGAAAGTGATGTAACTTTTGTTCTGTTTGAAATATTTTGTTGAAATTTGAACCATTGTACGTATATATGAATTGCCTTTAAGACTGTAAAGTTTCATTTAAAAATTCGTTTGTTTGGCCAAGATATGGGCTAAAAGCCGTAGGGGATTACTTTTTTTGGCGCACCCTGTATAAGCTTACAATATATTACATGATACACGCGCTCTTAAGAGAATTCACATACAATGATGCTCATCCTGCAGATGATTGACAAAAATGTCTCTGTAGTCGTGGAGCAGTGGAAGGCGCATGTAAGACCTGAGAGGGAATATTACGAATTAGATTTTCAATTAGTCTCATCAATAATCGCTAGTATACTTTCTATTGATCATGCGATTTAAATTCTAACTCACATATGTAGGACTACTGGGTCGGATTAAAAAATAAGGTGGCCCACTTCGGTGAAATTGGGGGGTGTCTCCAGTCCCACATAACCACAACAAAAGGAGGTGCAAAACATGTAATATCCAACGACCAAAATGGGCCAGACTTAGCTGGTTTGCGATTTGCACTTGTAAATAGATGCCCATTATTGCGGGCAAAGTTGTGCGAAATTTAGCCTATGTGCTCAAAGCAAAAGACATAAAAAATTGTGATATGTCTGTGTGTGTTTGATGTAAGTCACAAGTGAAATACGCTTTGCAATCGCAAGACGATATTCAGGAGAGTCACCGCGCAGCACAATTGCGGGGTATGATGGTGATGATGATGCTGCTGCTGCTGCTGCTGATGATGCAGTGGGTATAATAATAAGTTGTTGATAGATGGTTCTTCGGCGTGAGTGCACGACAGCATGCAGAGGGTTAATTATATTTATGTATGTATATATATGTATATATATACACCGTGAGTCAAAAAAAGTAAGCCAAATTGTTTTTCATATATCTCTAATGCCTGATAACATATTACGCTAAAATTTTCCAAATATTTAGAGAATTGGACCAAGAATATGATTCCAAAATTTCATGAGATAAAGTTGAACGGATAAAAAGATTTGAATCTTTAAACTTCATATGCCGAAATTGCCGTTTACAAGCAATTTTCTGTCAGATTCAGTAAAATGTAAGTCAAACTTTTTCTCATATCTCTAATGCCTGATGATCAATCATTCTAAAATTTTCCAGATATGTAGATAATTGAACTAGCAATATGACCCCAACAGTATGATTTGATTATTTAATTAAATAAGATGCTCAAAATGTCATCCTTCAGCTTGCACGCAAGCCTTGAGGCGCAGGCGCCATTAGGCAACAGCATCGTCGATTATCCTCTGGTCCAGGCCATCCCACACTTCCAACAAGCGTTGCTTCAGATCGTTTATATCATGAATTGTTGTCTGGTAGACTCGGTCTTTCATTATGCACGCTCCACACTTTATATTCCGTAAAATTTTACTCCAGGATCACTGAAGACCAAAATTGGGAATTATCAGGCATCAAAACTGCAGCGAACACCATAACAGATTTGCTGAAAACTGAACTTTCGGAGATGAAGTTCAAATATTCATATCTTTCTATCCGTTCAAATTTATTACATTATATTTTGGAATCCTATTCTAGGTTCAATTATCTAAATATCTGGAAAGTTTTAGTATGATTAATTAGCTGGCATTGGAGATATAATAAAAACAGTTTAGCTTACTTTTTTATTGAATTTGACAAAACAAATTGCTTGTAAACGGCAATTTCGGCATATGAAGTTTACAGATTCATATCTTTTTATCCGTTCAATTTTATCCCATGAAATTTTGGAATCATATTCTTGGTCCAATTCTCAAAATATTTGGAAAATTTTAGCGTGATATGTTATCAGGCACTAGAGATATATGAAAAACAATTTGGCTTACTTTTTTTGACTCACGGTGTATATACGTCGTATGTTGGTCATTGCACGTGACTGTGATCATGATAATATATCATGCAGTCAGTCTCGTCGAAACAATCACACATCTGTTGCGTGTCATCAGTGACAACCATGGCCGCATGGGCGAGACGGATATCTATACGCAAGTCATCATCAGCTGGGGGGTCGGTCTGCTTATACCAGCTAACCCTACAACATCTGGTCAGAACACATAATATGAGATCAGCAGCCACTGTATTTGGCCACTTCCATGTTACTCAAAGACAGAGCTATTACGACTATTAACCAGAATTTGTTAGCATAATTAAGCACATACATAATTATTTAACATCTATTGTTCTCTTCTCTGTATATTATAGATTCGACACCTGACCAATGTGATATCCACGAAAGTGATGACAGAGGATACGCCTCCGCCTCAAGTGTTGCATCGGAACTGCAAATGTTAGTCAGAACTGATTTACCAGAACACAACGACCTCGCACGTGACGCCATGCAGCATCAGCATCAGCATCAGCAGCATCAGCAGCAGCAGCAGCAGCATCATCAATGTCAGATGATTGACAAAGCAAAGCAAGAGACGAAAGTCTGCGAAAGAGAGGCGGATGAAAAGATGGACGAAGGGACAGAGGAGGAGGAGGAGGAGGAGGAGGAGGAGGAGCAGAAGACAAATAAAAATGAAAACAGTTTTGCACATCTTCTCTTCATGAGAAGTCCAATAAATCACGATTTCCATTTTAAATACGATTCAGCGATTCATAAAGAACGTGAAGGAGAACGATGTGGGAGGAAAGTCGCTTGTTGCGATCGCTCTCGAAACTGTAGCAGTGACGTCATAGGGGCGGCTGAGATGTCCTCTGATGATAATGATGATGATGAAGAGAACCAGTTTGCGGACATTAGGTATCGTGCACTACTTCCGACACTGGCTCCCTCTTTCGATGGCGAAAGGCATTTCATACATTCGATGGACAATTGGCAAGGAGGGCAACAGCAGCTGCAGATGAGATGGCCGACTGCAACGTTCTGTCGATCGTCAGTTGACATTGAAGCGTTGAAGAGGAGAGGAATGAAGAGGAAGGGGAGTTGGCTCAGAGACAGCAGCTGTACGTCATCGTCCACATCCTACGGTCGACACGTGATCGACGCAGAAGAGCCTTGCCCTCCCTCTGATTTTTTGCTCTTCCATCCATCGGCCACACCGTCGCTGTCGTCGTCACCGTTCATCTTCCCATCATCATCATCATCATCATTATCATCATCATCATCATCATCATCATTATCATCATCGTCATCAATGCAAGAACAACAACGACGACGACCTTCATCATCACAATGTCATCATCATCTGAAGGACATCATTCGAATGAAGGAAGATTCTCTTCAGCTGCAGCAGACGAATGCAGAATATTTCGATCGATCGTTTCCATCAGCTTTTATGTTTTATACACCAACCATCGTCGTCAGTGCACATAGAATGTCTATGCCCAGACTAGAAGCAGTTTAGAAGATTCGCTGTTCGTCTGTCTGTCTGTTTGTTTGTTTGTCTGTTTGTCTGCCTGTCTGTCTGTATGTCTGTCTGTTTGTTTGTCTGTCTGTTTGTCCGTCTGTATGTCTGTCTGTTTGTTTGTATGTTTGTCTGTTTGTCCGTCTGTCTGTTTGTCCATCTGTCTGTCTGTCTGTCTGCTGTCTGTCTGTTTGTCTGTTTGTCTGTTTGTCTGTCTGTCTGCCTGTCTGTATGTCTGTCTGTTTGTTTGTTTGTCTGTTTGTCTGTCTGGTTGTCTGTTTGTCTGACTGTCTGTCTATCGATATAACATTATTTCACCTGTGAATGTAAATATGTGGCACGTGACAATCGACTTGAGACAATCTAGCGATGTTTAATTAATAGCTGAGTGATGGTTTTCCAAATAATACCAACGTTAACGATGCTTTAATAGCCTAATTATTAGTTGCTGTGTGATGGCCTTCATCTGTTTTTATTGCATCGTCGATGACCATCTACAAAAGCCTTATTAGTTGTGTTACGTGTACGCTCGTGGAGTGACGAGCGTTCACTCACATGCTATCCTTGCCCTTGGCCTACGTGACTTATCTCAGGTGTAGACCTGGACACGGTCCTTGGGTCTTGCACGTGAGAGGGAAAGGTGTGGCGAGTTGGCGCCACAAGTCACGTGGGTTAGCACGAGCTGTCGTGGAAAGGTTGGACGAGAGAGCAGTCAGTCTTCTTCACCCCGTTGGTGGGACTGGTCGGGTCTTGGTCACCCCGTTGGTGGACTCGTTTGATGTTGTTCCTGAGACGTCTACCCTGCTGGTGGGTCCTGGAACGTTTTCCCTCCGTGACGTTCAGAAGCTGTAGTTCAGCTTGTCCGGAGTTCGGTTCGTATTCACCGTTGGTTCGGTTCTGCTTGGCTGTCGTATGTCTACTGTCGAGGTATTTAAAGGACTCTGTACATAATTCGTTGCTGTAAATATTGCTCATATTAAACGATGAAAATGAATTTGGGACCTTGCGAGATTTCTCCTTAGATACGACGCTAACATATGGGGGCCCGTAGCCGGTTGTAATTTTTTATTTCGTCCGATATATTTGCGAATTTTGTGGGTGAATTTTGTGAAATAGGCGTTTGTGGTTTTTACATTTGATATTCAGTTGTTGAAAAATTTTGAAAAGAGACGAAATTGCGAATTTTCAAAGTTACGACATTTGTTTTGAGTTGGTTTAAATTTGGAAATTTGGAAATGGAGACGCCTGAGGTGACGACGCCACTGGATATTGAGGATTTTTTGATGATGAATCTGGCAGAACTGCAGCAGCACTTTGACAGGATAGGAGAAGACGTCAAGGGGTTGACTAAGACGCAGTTGCAGAAATTAGCAATTAAGGCGTTGTCTTTGAAAACAGGAAGTGAGGAGGGGCGTTTAAAGGCACAAGAGCAGAAGGATGCCAATGAGATGGACCGAGTTCGGAGAAAGGAGGAAAGGGAATTTGAATTAGAGAAATTGAAATTACTAGCCGAGTCGGAAGAGAGAAAACGCTTAGCTGAGTCTGAAGAGAGAAAACTCCAAGCGGAAGAGAGAAAACGCTTAGCTGAGTCTGAAGAGAGAAAACTCCAAGCGGAAGAGAGAAAACGCTTAGCTGAGTCTGAAGAGAGAAAACTCCAAGTGGAAGAAAGGGAGGAAGAGAGAAGAATACAAGCGGAGCAGAGAAAACTTGAGGCTCAGACCGAAGAGAAAAAGATGAGAATTCAGGCGGAGGAAAGAAAAATGGCAATTCAATTAGAAGAGAAGAGACTAGCTGACAGGGCAGAAGAGAGGCGGCTAGAAGCACAAGAAAGAGCCGAAGAGAAACAACGAGAGGCGCAACAGAAGGCAGATGAGAGAAATAGTGAGCTCGAGGCGAAAAAATTGGAGTTCGAAATGAAAAAATTGGAACTGGGTGGCGTTACGGAGAAAAGTGGGATTAGCGGTGATTCTTTCAAATTTTCGTCCGCAGTAAGATTCGTTCCGAAATTCGAATCGGCCGATATTGAACATTATTTGTTGGCTTTCGAAAAAGCGATGAATTTACATAATGTTCCAGAAGAAAAATGGACCACCCTTTTACAGCCACAGTTAACGGGTAAAGCGGCGAGAGTTTTTTCGGATCTTACATTAGAGGAATGCAAAGATTATGTGGAAGTGAAGAGAGCTTTATTGACGGCATACGAGCGCGTCCCTGAATTTTACCGAAAACGATTTCGATCTATGGGAAAGGAGAAATCTGAGACATATTCAAATTACGCGTTTCGGTTACAGAGTCCTTTTCAGAGATGGATGGAAGGAGAAGGAGCGTTTGAGGATGTGAAACGAATGGCGGAGATACTAAAAATGGAACAATTTGTAAAATGTCTTCCAGCCGATTTGCATAAATGGCTGGTTGACAAACGATGTACTTCGATGGCTAGTGCAGCACGACAAGCGGACGAATATGCCGTTCTGTACAAACATGAGCCATTCGAATCGTTTGGGGGGTGCAACCGTGACTCAAATGATTACCAGAGGAAGTCACCGCCTCGAGGAAATTTTGGGGGGTTCAGACGTGATTCAGTTGATCACCAATGGAAGTCACCGAATAGGGGGAATTTTGGGGGTCAGACATTTGAAAAACAGAGAGCTAGCGATGAATGGGATAATTATACAGGACGCATTGTGTGCAGCTATTGTAAAGGCGAAAATCATACTAAGGGGTCTTGTTTTAAATTGTTGAGAAAAAAGGATGGGCCTTGGGAACGAAATTGGCGTACGGGAAATCATGTGAATCTTGTACAGGATGGCATGGAGTCTAAGCAGACACCTAATACAACGGTGAAGGAACTAGATGTTGGTTTTGTTCCGTATTGTGATTCTGGGTGTGTGCTGGATGACAATGGGTGTGCACGAGATTTAGTCTTTCTGCGTGATTCTGGGTCGTTGCAAACGCTTGTGAATGAGAATTCTGTACGCGTGAATGAGTATCGATTGACAGGTGAAACGAGATTAATTAGAGGCATTGGGGGTCAGGTGAAAAAGGTGCCACTGGTGGAGATGAGTGTACAATGTAAATTTGTAACAGGTTGTATGTTGTGTGGCTTAATTGATTCGCTTCCGTCGGGCGTGGATGTACTTGTTGGCAATGATGTTGCGAATGAACGAGGATTGGTGGAGGTGGCTGTGTTGACTCGGGCTAAAGCGCGAGAGGAACGCATGAGAGATATAGACTCGATACCTGTGCAGAGGTGCAGTGAACCGTGCAGCGCTGACTGTACGTCGATAAATGCTGGTGGTGTTGCGAATGATGATACTGATGTGTTGGAGGATGGTGATTTACGACGTTTGTTTGATCAGTCAGGTGTGAATGAAGGTATGCATGAAGGAATTACTCGTACGCAGCTGGTTAAGTTGCAACGCGAGGATGTTACTTTGGATCATTTGTTTAAATTGGAAGAGGCGAACAGAAATGTTGTTGACGGAAGTGTATATGAGATTGTTAATGGGGTCTTGGTTCGACATTGGCAGGACAAGATTACTCCACATGGGATGGGCGTTACACAAATTGTGGCTCCAACGGCAATACGTATGAAATTGTTAATGGTTGCACATGATGTGCCTATGGCTGGTCATATGGGGATGGATAAAACGCTTCAGCGATTGACGAAACATTTCTGGTGGCCTCGGATAAATGCGTCTGTGAGAAAGTATGTTCGCTCGTGTGATATATGTCAACGTTTAGGTAAAGGCGAACGCATTCATAGAGCGCCTTTGATTAATCTGCCGGTGGTGAATGAATGTTTTGAGCGAATAGCTATGGATGTCGTGGGTCCGTTGAGTGTGTGTGAGAAAACTGGTAACCGTTTTATTTTCACGGTTATTGATTTGGCTTCTCATTATCCCTTTGCTTTTCCGTTGCGGAGTCATACTGCCCATGATGTGGCTCAGGCATTGCGTGTGGTGTTTACAATGTTTGGTTTTCCAAGGGAAATTTTGTCGGATTGTGGATCTGAATTTATGAGTGATTTGATGCAAGAGTTTTTGCATGTGTGTGGGGTGAAACAGATAAAGACAAGTCCTTATCATGCACAAACGAATGGTTGTTGTGAACGTTTTCATCGTACTTTAAAAGACATGCTAAAGGCGTTAGTGGAAACGTATCCTGGTTCATGGGATGACCTATTACCTTGGGTGTTGTTTGCATATCGTGAAGTGCCAGTGCAAGGACTGGGATTTTCAGCTTTTGATTTGGTGTTTGGACGAAATGTTAGAGGCATGCTTCAGTTGATGAAGGAAACTTGGTTGAATGAGGATGTGATGCATGATTTGCATGGTCGCAATTTAATCGAGTATGTGCTGGATATGCGTGAGAAGATGAAAGTGGCTATGAAGTTGGCTAATGAGAATGTGCTGGTGGCTCATGCTAAATCGAAACTGTGGTATGATAAACATGCTGAAGAGAGATCGTTTGAACCAGGTGATAGCGTGTTCTTATTGTTGCCGCTTATTGGTAAGCCGTTACAAGCGAAATTTTGTGGACCGTATAAAGTTGTGGAACGGTTGGGTGAGGTTGATTATTTGATTTGTACACCGGATAGAAGAAAGAAACAAAGAGTTGTGTATGTGAATTTAATGAAGAGACAGGTACTAAGAGAAACTGAGGTGACTGACAGTATTGCATGTAACAATATACATTCTGTGTGCATGATTGATACATTACCTGTGAATGATGCTGTGACTTTGGATGATCAGATCATGAAGTGTAAAATTGATGATGTGCAGCGAGGGGAATTAAGAGAACTGCTTTATTCATTTGAACATGTGTTTAGTGTTGTAACAGGAAAAACCGACTTGGTGTCGCATCGCATTGATCTTGTGGAGGGAGCTCGACCTGTGCGGCAAACACCGTATCGTCTGCATCCAGACAAGTTGGTGAAGGTTGATAAAGAGATACAGGAACTTTTGGAGGCGGGGACTATTGAAGAATCTGAGAGTCCGTGGGCTGCACCTATTGTGTTGGTTCCCAAACCGGATGGGTCGGAGCGTTTGTGTTCGGATTTCAGGAAACTGAATGCGGTCACAATTGCGGATCCCTTTCCCATGCCACGGGTTGAGGTATTGATTGATCGGGTGGGTAGCGCCAAGTATATGACCAAACTGGATATGACGAAAGGATACTGGCAGATTCCAGTACATAAGGATTCGATCCCGTTAACTGCTTTTGTTACACCCCATGGTCATTACCAGTGGCGTTACATGAGTTTTGGATTGCGTAATGCGCCTGCGTCTTTTTCACGATTAATGGCTAAGGTGTTGCATGCTTTAACGAAATTTTGTGATGCTTACTTGGACGATATAATCATTTTCCGTGGGGGGTGGACTGACCACTTGGGACATTTACGACAGGTGTTAATGAGAATTGAGCAGGCGAAGTTGACGTTAAATTTGAAGAAATGTGTGTTCGCTGATGCGGAAGTAGATTTCCTCGGACATCACATTGGGATTAATGGCATTCAGCCGAGGGAAAAGAAGGTGGAGGTAGTGGTGAATTTCCCTCGACCGGTAAATAAGAAGCAAGTACAATCGTTTTTGGGTGTGGCAGGTTATTATCGCAGATATTTGCCTCATTATGCCGAGATTACGGGGCCTTTGAATGACTTGACTAAGAAAGGGGCAAAGTTTAGATGGTCGGATGAGGCAGATAGGGCATTTGTTGAATTAAAGTCTCGATTGGCTTCTAGACCTATTCTAAAACCTCCAGATTTTGAGCGCCAATTCTGTATGGCTGTTGATGCTTCTCACTTTTGTGTCGGTGCAGTTCTTTTTCAGGTGGTGGACGGTTTGGATCACCCGATTTGTTTCTATAGTCGGAGGATCAGCGGAAGTGAAATCGGATACTCAACCATTGAGAAAGAGGCGTTGGCGTTAATGAGTGCTGTGCGGGCATTCAGTGTCTACTTTGGTTCGTCGTCGGTAGTGGTCTACAGTGATCACAGTCCGTTACAATTTATCAATCAAATGGCCAACAGGAACCAAAAGCTTCTTCGCTGGAGTTTGGAGTTGCAACAATATACATTGGACATCAGACACAAACCAGGAAAAGACAATCATCTGCCCGATATTTTGAGCAGACCGTCGAAGTAAAGTTAAAGTGGTTTACTACGAACTTTCCGGTTCCTGAACTTTGGGGACGGTATTTTTGTTTTTCAGGAGGAACTGACTGTCTGTAGGCGTAGTATTAGGGATATATCGTTTATGGGTGATCTGTAATGAAAAAACATTGGATCAGACAGTTGCATTCGCTTACATGTGTTGAAGATTGAGATATTTCTGTTGTTTGGGTATTTGGTGTAGGTAGTTAAGTAGATGTTGTGTTCTAGTTATGGTTGTATTTGTGTTTGATACTCGTCAACCTACGGGTTTCCTCGTGTTCGGGAGGGAGGGTATGTTACGTGTACGCTCGTGGAGTGACGAGCGTTCACTCACATGCTATCCTTGCCCTTGGCCTACGTGACTTATCTCAGGTGTAGACCTGGACACGGTCCTTGGGTCTTGCACGTGAGAGGGAAAGGTGTGGCGAGTTGGCGCCACAAGTCACGTGGGTTAGCACGAGCTGTCGTGGAAAGGTTGGACGAGAGAGCAGTCAGTCTTCTTCACCCCGTTGGTGGGACTGGTCGGGTCTTGGTCACCCCGTTGGTGGACTCGTTTGATGTTGTTCCTGAGACGTCTACCCTGCTGGTGGGTCCTGGAACGTTTTCCCTCCGTGACGTTCAGAAGCTGTAGTTCAGCTTGTCCGGAGTTCGGTTCGTATTCACCGTTGGTTCGGTTCTGCTTGGCTGTCGTATGTCTACTGTCGAGGTATTTAAAGGACTCTGTACATAATTCGTTGCTGTAAATATTGCTCATATTAAACGATGAAAATTAATTTGGGACCTTGCGAGATTTCTCCTTAGATACGACGCTAACAGTTGATTAAGACAATTCAGCAGCTGAAGGTTTGGATGGGCATGGGCGGAGACTTAGGGGGGGACAGGGGGGACGGTCCCCCAAAGAATGTGGTGGGGGGGGCACGGTCCATGTATTTGTCCCCCCCAAACTTTAAGAGTCAGGACATGGACACTTGATGAACATACTGCAGGCGACTGACGACGTTACAATGTTAGAAGGAGACTTTCGAACAATTGACTAAAAAGCCTGTTCAACACAATTAGCCTAGAGCGATGCCACAACAGAACCGGGATGCATCAACGTCTCTTTTTGAAAACACATTACTTGAACACCCTTAGATTTTTTCTTCATGAAGTTATATAAATGTCGTAAACTTACTGAATTCAAATAATTATTAGAAAAAATTGAACAAATCTTCAAAAAAACTCGATCTAATCATGAATCGAGATTAATTTCAACTTAACTAGTGTAGATTCGAATATATAATCGGTTTAATTGAGATCTATAATTCAATCACAACCAATTAATATTATGATCATTGAAACCATCTAATTTTGGATTCATCCACTTCCATCAAATTTTTCCCATCTTGTTCGTCCACCACAAGGCCGTAGCCAGGATTTGATTTGAGGGAGGGGGGTTTCTTCGGCGTAGAATTTCTGACGACCATTTTGTAGTCGTCCAAATTTCTGAAAACACCTTTTTTTAGTAGTCACAATTTCTTAGAGACACCTTTTCACCATTTTTAGTCGTAAAAATTTCTGAAAACACCTTTTTTTAGTAGTCACAATTTCTTAGAGACACCTTTTCACCATTTTTAGTCGTAAAAATTTCTGAAAACACCTTTTTTAGTTGTCACAATTTATTGAGACACCTTTTCTGAAGACACCTTTTTTTAGTCGTCAAAATTCTTATACATCTTGTTTTATTCGTCCAAAGTTCTGTAAACACCTTTTTTAGTCGTCAAAATTCTTATACATCTTGTTTTATTCGTCCAAAGTTCTGAAAACACCTTTTTTAAGTCGTCAAAATTTCTATACACCTTGTTTTAGTCGTCAAAATTTCTGAACATTTCTTTAACTAGCTATCAGCATTTCTAAAGACACCTTTTTTGTCATCAAAACTTTGAATAAACCTTTTTTATGTCTGTCAAAATCACTGAAAACACCTTTTTTTAGCTGTCACAATTTCTGGAGACCCCTTTTCACCTTTTCTTAGTCGTCCACATTTCTATACACCTTGTTTTATTCGTCCAAATTATTTTTCTGAAAACACCTTTTTTAGTCTACAAAATTTCTATACACGTTGTTTTAGTCGTCAAAATTTCTGGACTTTTTTTTAACTATCAACATTTCTAAAGACACCCTTTTAGTCATAAAATGTTCTGAATAAACCTTTTTTAAGTCTGTCAAAATTTCTGAAGACACCTATTATGGTCGTCAAAATTCCTTTATTTTGTCGTCACAATGTTTTCGGCCGCTCGTCCGTCCCCCCCAAAGTTCGGACCAGGTCTCCGCCTATGGGATGGGTGGGGATAAGTAATTAAGCGTTATAATTAACTAAGGCGGATGTCGTTATTAACTATGGTCATGCTCTTAAACTGTTCTCTCCTTAGCTATAGGGCCTAGGCCTATTATATAGAGTCGTTAGAGTGTTATGGGTCAATTATAGTAATAATAATAATAATAATAATATATATAGTTAGTCGTCGTTTGGTCAATGATCGGGTCAATCTGATCTGTAACAAAGTCCGACCACCGACTGTAAACTATGTAGACCATTGACCGTGGATGAACGGAAGCAATTCACCATCGTCAACAGTCACAGAGCTACAGTGATATATGGTAATAATTTGCATCTTGCATTAACGCAGTAAGAGAAGAACTGAGTGCTGAGGAACAACAATATCAACAATCAATCAATCTTCTTATTGAAACCTTTGCCAAACAACAACAGAATGGCATAGCAAAAGAAATATCGCAAAAAACCAAATTGGCACATAGGTTACAAGGGACCTCAAAAGGAATAATAATCCCGCTAAGGAGGGACCCCAATTACCAGTAATAAATAATCCATTGTAAGGGTACAATGGGTACGATCATGAAATTACAAATACCTAGTTCAGTTCCTGTAAAAAATTCCTATTTTCACAAAATTATAACAAGCATTCTTGAAGAAATCAAACATCTCCATAACCATCTTCATGTGCCATTGGGCGCGAACAAGGCCGTAGCCAGGGTTTTATTTGGGGGGAGGGTGTTTACCCACACCTTGAGCAAGCCGACAAGGCAACAAGCAAACGAATCAACTGAGTAAGGGGCTGGAAAAGCATCGTGAGCTCTCTAATAGAAGTGTTGGATCTAATCGACTGTAAAATATCACATAGAAATAAGAGTCTTATTAGGAAAATCCCCTTAGTTCTTACATCGTGTGCTAGCAAACACATTTCATTTTTACACTACTTAATTTAGATCTATTCTGGGGGAGTGTTGAAACATCCAAAAAAAACCCTTCAAGAACTCTTACAGTGTCTCATCTGATCCTGTACCCTCCAATTCTCGGCCCAGACGACATCCGCCTTAGTAGCTGTTCCGCCCCTCTGATCCTATGGTAACTCGACCCGGACCACCTCGGACTACTCTTACGGACAACCCTTTTGACTCAACGCAGCGCTCGTGAATAAGCTGGTGCCCCGCGCTTGGCTTTCAAGTAGCGCTTTAGAAATTTCGAGTTTTCGATTACGATTACGATTAGCTATGGCCTTGATGGTAACGATTATGATTAAAACAGAAGATATATGTTGGAATAGTCACAAAACAAGAGAATGCGTGACTCACGTGAGTATATGGTAACGATTTTGATTAAAACAGAAGATAGCCTATAGGCCTACGTATACGCATTGTCACAAATATTATTATAACAAGTCTAGACTTACAAGAGAATACGCAACTATCGTAACGATAATGATTAAAACAGAAGATTATACGCAGGCCTATAGGCATTGTCACACATAATATATTAAAACGAGAGAATACGTAGCTGTAGATGATAATGATTATGATTAAGTTAAAATAGAAGATAGGCCTATAGGCTTATGTTGGTATTGTCACAAATACCAAATGTTGGTATATGTCGCTAATATTGAAACAAGAAAACACGTAACTATGGTAACAATTATGATTAACCCTCAGGCTACCAAGCTTTTTTGTAACACTGACTACCAAGGGAGGGATGGTGGTTACCACCCCCCTGGATTTTGGGTTTGGTTTGAGATATCATAACTTGAAATACACCTATGGATTCAGCATTCATTTCTGCACAAAATGGTGTATTTAGGTTTAAAATATATGAAAGCACCCCGAAGTTATGAATTTTTTACCGTAGGCACCCGTCGATTCCACAAAATGTATACTTTCGCATAAGCAAAATATTAGATTCTGTGTGTTTTAAACATAATTTATTTAATTAAAAATAGTTTACATATAATAAAGTCCAATATTCAACTATAAAAACTAGTAATAAGTTAGTTTTAGTTACAATAAAAAGAGAAAAACATGTAAAACATGCTGAAAAACGTTTACGCAGACTTATCGGTTTGCGTTGTAAAAAACCCCAACATTTTCACACATTTAAATTTATTTTGAGCACTTCCGGTCATCAAATGTCAAATTAATTGGCATCAAAACATAGCCCTAAATGCCATCTATAGAATGACATAATTTATTTCTCTTAAAAAATAAATTATGAATAATTTTTAATATGAAAAACATGAAAATTTTATGAAAATAAAACACCTTTATTTATATTTTAATTTATTTTGAGCACTTCCGGTTGTCCAAAGACAACTCACTGAGCATGGAAATGTAGCCCCACATTCCCTCTACAGAACGGTGTAATTGGTGTCTCTTAATGTCAAAGGACGGATAAGATACAGCCGATAATCTAAGAGGGGTGGCATCCACCCCCTGGTGCCTCGGGTATATCGGGTATAACTTTTGAATGGTATGGTATATCATCACACATTTTAGCTCAAAATGTGTGCAAATGAATCCTATACAGCTACCTAAAACGTCAACATTTTATTCCTAACGAAAAAAAGTTTAATTTGGGAAAACCTAGGGGGGGGTGGATACCATCCCCTGGTAGCCCGAGGGTTAAGACAGGAGACAGACATAGGCCTAGGCATTGTCACAAAAAATATTAATATGATAAGATAAGGGAAACGTCGCTATGGTAACGATTATGACTAAAACAGAAGATATACGTATAGAGGCATTGTCATAAATAAATTATAATAAAACCAGACAACACGTAGCTATGGTAACGATCATGATCAAAACAAAAGATATACGTTGGCATTGTCATAAAATATGATATTAAAACAAGAGAATAGGCCTACGTACGTAGCTATGGTAACGCTTATGATTAAAACAGAAGATATACGTTGGTATTGTCACAAATAATTATATTAGAGCAACTGAATAAGTAACTATGGCACACAGACCTTGAACATTGCCGACAATTAGGCTAAGCAGCCGAATCAACTGACAATACATGCATAGGGGCCCTTTAGGCCTTTAGGGGGTTTGGGAAAGCGTCGTGAGCTCTCTCATAGCGGTGTTAGATCTATAATCGACTGTAAAATATCATATAGAAATAAGAGTCTCAAAATGAAATCCCCTTGGTTCTTGCATCGTGTTCTAGTAAACACTTTATTTCATCTTTACATTATTTAATTTCGGAGGGGGGGGGTTCAAGCACCCAAAACACCCCCCCCGCTATAGCTACGGGCTTGTGTGCGAAGAACCTGAATAGAAAAATTGAAGAGCTTTGCATTCATCTAAAAATAGTTTGAATTGTTCGCTTTAAATGGCTTGCTGTTTTTAATTAAAAGATATATTATTATTATATGTTATCGGGTTTTGTGAGGCCTTAATTGATCTTTGTGTGATTTTGACAAGTAGACCTATTATACCTGCCTACCATCAATTGCTTGTGTGCTTTAGCGTGAAACTCCGAATCAGTGTCCGTGCTGTAGCCTAGTCCGGTGCGCCTCTGAGTAGGAATCTGAAAGGGGCGCTATAACAAGTGCACATATAGGCTACATATAGGCATACATAGGCTACATTGTTATATAATCGCATCTGGTTTTTGCGTTAAAGGCGTACGAGGCTACGTTGGCTATAGCTAGGCCTAGGCTGCTTAGCATTATGCATAATATTATAATTATGAAAATTACATGTGCCTGCATTTAGAACTTCTCGCAATCGTTATAGTAAACTTCAAACTTCTAAATCGCTTACCGAAAGGAATTGCAAGCGCAGGGCACAAGCTTATTCACAAGCGTCGGATCAGAAGGACTGTTCAGAAGGGTACGGCAGTCCGAAATGGTTCCGAGTCCGGTTGCCAGAGAGTCAGATCCAGTAGCCGCTCGATCAGGTGTACACTGCACAGGTAGCTTACACTGATTCATTGATCGTGATTTAGTAGATGATGTCTAATAATGAATAACAGAGCACACTTATTCAGGTTGAGAATTACTGGAGTGCTGAGGATCCGATAAGTCGGGTTATGAATAATTCTCGAAGGGGTGAGAGTGAGGTTTTGAGTGAAAAGCATGGTGGATTGCTAGGATAGGTGGGTGATAACTATTAAAATACAGATCGAAGCACCTGAGACCGATGATGGCGGGTGATGATGTTGAAGTAGCCTATAATCTTTGCGGAATTCAGGAGGCAGATCGTTCCTAAGAATTGACGCAGTAGCCTATGGGATTATGGCGAGGTTGAAGAACTTGAGATGATCGAGTTAAGGCCTACTTGCAGTCCACTGACTAGGCTACAGGCCGCGAAAGACAGTCTGACTGAGAGAAAATGATCGATAGGCTGCCGTGTACGGCGTGTAGGCCTACCGACAGTAGAACAATCTGTTAAGATAACCGCTTAGGCTGAAATGCTGCCGCTGAAATGTGGAAATCCATCAAATTCACAGTGCGAGAGGGCACATCCACGAATTTCGAAGGTCACGGCACATCCCATGCATGTTTCCCATCCTCCAAACCCGGCCGGGCTTCCTCCTGCCGGTCGGCGCGCGCCTCACGGCCACAGATCTGGAATCTCCAGACTAGGGCCCAGAGAAGGTAACTAGAATAAACACTGATATAGTAATGTAGCATATGCGTAGGCCTAATAATATTTATCTGTATTTCATTCGTATTTTTTCTAAATTCCTCATAGGCTATTTTCTCAACGTGAAACCAGTCCAGCTTTTCTAGCCTTTATGGCTGGATGTGTCCTTTTTGAATATTCAGAGTGACATCCCTGGTCATCGATATCTATTCTATATTTATATCGATGGCGTAGGTTGGAAATAGGATTCACTGATTCATTGATCGTGATTTAGTAGAGGATGTCTAATAATGATTCTTAATGAATAACAGTGATACTTAATTTGTTTTCCTTTTGGGCATTTTGACGTATGAGGTGAATTCCGTGCTACTTATTTAACTATATGGGTGGTAATATTTAAATTTACTGCTTTTTTAAAATCGGAGGCAGATCCGGAATTCGGTATGTTACGCACTTACGCACTTTTACTAAAGTATTTCAGCCCTTGAAGACTATAAAATCTTTGTTATTACTATCGATACTTATACCTATATACTATTCTTAGATCGATACCCATTTATCAATACCCTGTTATTAATTGTTGCTGAAAGTGAAATCTATGGTAATATCCAAAACTTGAATACGAGCGCACAAATTCAGTGGGTTTCAGAATCAACGAGGAAGTTCAGAAATATCACCAGCAAGTCAGCAACTACTTAGCAATGTTGCCAGAGTGGTTTAAATATGTTTGTTTCAACATCGATGTTACTTGTTTCAGATTGCAAAGTTCTGCTAAAGGCCTTGTGAAATTTTCTTCCTTCTGTTCAGCATTGAGAAATGGCAAAATGGACAAATGAGTTAAATTGTCGGTTATTCGTTGTGGTTCTGGTCATAACATTCTGGGAATGTTGCACCTCGAGTGATGGTGTAAGTCAAAGTCCATCAGTCGCACGATCAATTGAAGACATTGGAAACCCTCACACTGATGTCGGAAGTTGTGGACGCAATAACAAGCCATCATATATCTGTGATCCCGATCATGTATTATCAGGTGGACAAGGTAGAACATTATTTTGGATTGTGTTGATTACTCGTTAGTTATAATCGTTTTACGGTAATGTTCTCCTTTAGAGTCCGAAATTATTTCAATGTAGCATCCTATAATATATACTCCGTGTTTTCAGCTGCATGTTTTACACGTTTCGCCGTTTAAAAAATTTATAAATTAGATGAAAAATATTCCCGACGAAATAAAAGCGGGATTTAGCGCGTGAGGGTCGGTTAGGGCTCAGGTTAGGCGTCATGAGGGTCGGTTAGGGTAAGTTTTAGGGTTAATGCAGTCATTCTGCTGAAATTGAAGCTGGATTGATGAAAATGTTCTTGCCTAACTGGAGCTGGATTGACGAAAAATATTGTTATCTAAATAGAAGTTGGATAGCAACTATTGAATGACGCTCTAGACATCAATTTTTCGGACGCCGAGGTGAAACGATCATTTAAACCCAGAGTATATATTTTCGGATGCTACCATTGAAATCATTGAAATAATTTCGGACTCTAAAGGAGAACATTACCCGTTTTACTCTGTGGTAGTGGCCAGTAAGTAATTTTCATCTATGAGATGACCAAAGTGTAAAATTTATGCTGATTTCTGCCATACACTAAGACACTGTCATTTGATTTCGTTTATTAATAGGGGCTATAAAGTCTGTATGCCATATGTTAACAGCTGAGCAGCATTTGTAGAAAATAGTCACAATGCCTTGAGTTGTAAAATGTTTCTATGTCAGTTTAGTAAGATTGGAAATTGAAACTGACTTTTAATTGATAGATGGATTAGTATTTTATGGCTATTAAGTATCTTTTTGCATTTAATTACTTGCAATAAAAGAGTTTGCTGGCATTTTGCTGATGCATTCTCATTTCAAATCCTTATAATATATCATAAACTGGTAATTATTTGTTTAGTCGCACAGCCTGTAGCAAAAGATTCCTATTTTTGTAGATAGAGAGCTGCTCAGTTGTCAACTGGTATAGTCATTGATGAGATCACATTAGATTTATTCCTAATGGCCTATTTGTTTAAATAATGGAAATCACTTAAGGTGGTTATAATTTATTGTGACGTTGATACCTCTGCTGCCCAGTTTGATGTACTTAACAGAAGGTTTCAGTGCCTAGATGTAACTGGACGATGATCTCAGCTTCTGCTGTCCTGAAATATGTTGCAGCCATTAACTAATTCCGATTTTTTTTCAGATGATGCATTGGAATCTCAAATTTCGAGTATATACAACTCAACACGTTGTCCATGTTCCGATGCGCTTTGCAAGTCGACAAGATCAGGATATTTGATAACGATTGCCATCATAAATAAGATGAAGCTGACATCCAATCCAACAAATAACAGTGCGCCAGATCAAAAGTGAGTCTTTATGTCTTTTTAAAGAAACATATTCAGAACAACCACTGACTGGGCTTTAAGATTTTTTCCTACGTGATCCAGAAAATTTATAACGTGAAGGTAATGTAAGATAGGTTTAACTTTAAGCCATTAATCACTGTCACATGTGGCAACCTGCCTTCTGGTATTCAGACCATTGGACTGACAACTTAGATCAATGCCTTCATATGATGTGGGCTGATATAGAGTTTCAAGGGTATAGCAATATTAATTACCCAGGACCCTTGGGATGACTTGCACTGGTGATGTGGGTTGTAGTTCTGAGAGTTAATGATAATGTGCAATCTGTCTGCTTCAGCTTCATTAAGCTCATGACGACAGCAGTAGATGATGAGAACAGATTTTGTTTGAGTTTTCATACGATTCCTTTGTTGATGTTTTGTTTATTATTGGTTCAGCTTCAGTTATCGTTTTTCACAGGTTCCACGCTTTTCAGTTTTATTTCGTTATCATTTTGTGTTTGTTTTCTTTATAGTTTTATTTTGTTAATTGAAAGCTATCATTTTCGATTCTGTTAATAAAAAGAACATCCTCAGTATGTCGCTCTTTAATTTATTGTACTTTAAGAAAATGCTGTAATAATATTTTTTTTATTTAATTAAGACTTAAGTTATAGTTTTGCTGGTCCACAGGGTTACGATATCTATTGATATTCACAATTAAGACTGATGGTGGACAGACCTGTGTAGTTGTTGATTCAAACTCTGAACTGTTTTGTTTTTTCCACAGTGATGAGCATGCATCGCATCTCGATACTGTGCTGAGTGAAGCAAGAAAGTTAGCGTCTGAGCTACTGAAGAAATGGAATCTCGGCAGATGCAGTGAATCCATTCTGATTCTGTTTTCTCGTGGTGACAATGTGGTATGTATCAGGAGAGTGCAACGTATCTGAGTCAATTCTTTACAAATTCTGTGTATGTACTTTATCTGTATATGGCACTTTATAGAATCTTGAATCATCTTGATAGATTTCCATTAATATCAACACAAGGAAACCTGCCAAACTCATCTCTGTGTGTTAACTAATAGGCTTCATTAAGAGCTGACTTATATTAATGATTTCATTGCTTATTTTCATTATTTGCTGTAAACCTTTCACACACTCCATGCAAGGTTTTAGCCATTAACCCCTTCCTTGGGGAAGACGTATATATACGTCCAAAACAGGCTTAAAGCATATAACCCCCCAGGGAAGGGATTAATGCTACCATCTAATCAACTTACATATTATATTCTGTACTTGTGAATCGTTTTTAGCTTTACACAGTCACTGATGTCGTTGCGAAGAAAAAGCTGACAGATGATCTGATTGGTGAAATATCAATGGACGTCCGAAGTGAATTTGGTCAGAATGTCACATCTGGATTCCAAAAACTGCTAACAGAATACAAGTAAATCAGACTCTGATATGCGTACATAAACGTCATTAATCCATTACCAACTCCAGACTAATAGAAAACGATGACATGACATTCATTTATTGTGGACCAATTGATTTTGATTCATATATAAAAAAATGGATCATTTGGCTCAAGTGCAGATGTGAAACTGAACAATTAAGCATTCTTATGAGCATAGAAAGATCATTTGCAATTTTTGCTTTGGATATGCGCTTCACAAGATACGTGTGGTGATGTTTTGTTTCTAAAGTTCCTCTTCCTAGCACTGACAGAATAAGTAATGATCTTGCTTTTGATTCTATCAGACGACACATTCTGGCATCACATACTGGTAGCAAATGTGAAAATCTTGTAATTAATCATTATTGATCAAGTTTGACCAAGGACACTGCAAACCTCCAGCCTTGATTAATTTTATGTTAGTTATATGTATACTTACATACAATCATACATATATACTTTTAGTTTTCTTTATCCTTTAACTCGTCAATTGATATCTAACACTAACTTTCATCTGTGGTTAAAATTGGCCTTTAGGACTGACAAATGCCTAATAACATTACAATTGGTATTACAAGTGTTCCTCTGAGATATAAATAGGACATTGGGTCTTCTGGTTAATATGTACGAACTGTTTATATATCAGTTGTTTGGCATTGCTGTCAATTAGGTAAAGCACGGAGTTTATTGTTGTCCTGCCTTATGCTTAACAAGTTCTGCTTTAACAATTTCTTTCCAGAGAGGTCTTCGATGGTACGTACAAGCGGAAGACGAATTGGGAAGACAACAATATGCCGAAATATTACCCAGTCATTGGAGCCAGTGGAAACTCATTGGGTGTCTACGTCTACATCTATACACTAGTGACAGTCATTGTTACGGTTCTTATGCAACTTTAGCAGTGAATCGCATTCTTTACAAAGTTTACATCTGAACTCTTTCACCTGTACAGCTTTATTGATCAGCTGTAAGACAGGGCTTATAGCACTGGTGCAAATATGTGAACAGTTCACTTTGAAATTCCTCTAGGCAAGGTTGCTGATTATTTATAGTGTCTTTGAGAGGTTCTTAAGAGTCACTTTGTAAATAGCAAGACACATACAGAATGCATTTAAGTTTTATTTTATTTGAAGTAACAGCTGACTATAATTTATATTCAAAATGCATCAAGTTCATACTCGTTTTAGTATTAAACAGCAATGAACCGGCGTGTAATCAAATCTGCTTTGCTTGCTTGCCAGTTACTTGTTAATATTATAATGTGGCTGCATTTGAAGATGCAGTGCAGCGTGTAATCATGGATTTCTTATGACTACGTGCAGCAATATAGGATGCATTTATGGTGGTTCTATGTTCTGTCAGAAATGTGAATTTTCTATAAGAGTGTAAATGATGTCAAGTTTCCCACCAGACTCTTTTTGAACAGTTGTAGGTTAACGAATGTGCTTTAAACAATCATGAACCTTTTGTATTAAAAATGCAAAATATGTATTTGGTGGCAGTTGGTGCATGTTTAGTAATCAAAGTTTATAATTACATGTATCATTATAAATACAATTGATTTATCTATTTCGGAAATTTTATATAGCGCCTGTTCAAGATAGACTACTCAGAAGCACTCCCGGCCCAACCATGTAACCTGTGTGGCATAAAAATTAATTATATCGCCTGACCGCAACACCGCTGTATAAGGAATGCAGGCTAGTCCAGCAGCATCATGTACCGCTGCAACTTCCGATATTAAAGCAGCATGTATTAAAAATAAATATACATAGACTTACTGTTTAAAGATTTGGTTAAATTCTGCTTTGCGTTATACTTGAAGAAGCTCTACAGCCGTAACCTACTCATTCTAGATGTTGGTGTTTTTAATTTAGTGAATAAAAAAAGCAAAGCCAAAGAAAACTCTTTTGCTACAATAACCTGTAACTTTGTTAAAAAAATAAGTTCTCAACAGACAACAGAGTCGCTACGGATTTCAACTTGCCATTCGTCATATTAAAAACGATACTGATTCGCTACAAATCATCAAAAATGAAAGTACTGAAAACAATAATCATTCAAGTGCCTCAAAATAGACCTATACATCAAAAACATGGTTCGTAAGTTGAACCTCATTAATATTCAATATAAAGAAGGCATTGATTTACATAAATGTCTGTCTAAGGTTCTTTTTGCCCACCTCAACTCTTACATGATTGTCTAAAAGTCAATTGAAGAAGACTAGACGCAGCAACATCATCATCATCTACGAGTCCTTCAGTTCTGATGGAGAATTTGGATGAAATCCATTTGCATTTCTAAGGTTGTGGTCAAACTCATGAAATTCATGATCCATTGGATAATCTAAAACAAACGCACACGCTCCAGCAAATGTAATCAGATGTAGCATTTTTAAAACTTAATGAGAAAGAAATTTGACGTATTGGTTCTGAATGACTGCTGCTTAAATGGCCATTCAAAGTACTTTACATCAGTGCTTATCACACTTAATAATGCTGCGTCCACTAATAATTACTTTACCAACCATACCACAGACCAGCGGTGCTTTACAACATCAGCTTAGCCTTACATGCATGATACGCTATATAGTAAAAATGTAATTTTGTAATATTATCACTGTTTATTACAACTATAATTCTGCTAATGCTTGTTAATTATGCATGTCCTGTGTAAACACTGTACAGTATTAAGAATTCTGGAATGACATTGTTTTAAGTTAATGTTAAAATCAACATTTAGAATATAGTATTAAAATATAATAAAAAGTGTGATGCCAATTATTCTGATCAGAACACCTGGTAGATTAGAACATGGCAGACTGTAATTCACTGCAGTGTATGAGAAATTGAGAATTGTATCAAAATAACTCAGACGTTGATTTTTGTGGATCCGTAAATATTGACGAGACTAAATAGATAAAAAAGACAAACCTGCCATGCATTCCAATCGTGGAACAGCAATGTCTGCATATTTCCGTACAACATACGACCAAAGAGTGTGTTTTCTGCCTGTTATGTGGCTCGGCTCTTTTGCCTTTGAGCTAAGCTCCACCCCTTGGCCATCAATGAACAGTGAGCCCCACTTCTGCGAACATAGCTGATCGCTAACTGGACTGCTCGTCGATTTCTGCTTCTTGTTTGGTGGTTCGTGACAATTCTGGCTGGTTAAGTTTGACTCGTTGTAAGCATTGATTTCCTCAAGTACAAGAACTGTGTCCCAACAGGCAAACTGCTTTGCTGGGAAGACATCAGACCGAAGACTGTCTCCAAAGAATAGAACCTAACGTCGTCATCACAATTTACAAAGTTCATTAACGCTAAGTTAACAACAAGAGTGTAGTAATTAAGCGACCGGGAAACAAATGCAGCTCATCAATCAATCAATCAATCAATCATTTTATTTTGTAACCAAACAATCATTTTTTTTTACAATTATGCAGTTACAAATCACAGCAAATGAGAATGGCCACAAGGATGGGCCCTGAAGGGATCACTGACCCCGCTAATAGGGACACCTACGTACATGTGAAACGGAAAGATGAAACGGCCGATAATTGCTGTTAACAAGAAGTGAATGATTACAACTACTTCTGGTATCTTAACTAAATCAGATAATGTAAACTCTTAACTACATAAGAAGAAAAAATATTAAAGAATCAACAAGTGCAAGACATGTGTGTGTGTGTGAGAGTGGCTTACATGGACCAACATCATCATCGTTAGAGCGTTAAACAAACACATAATGAGACGTTCATGTGAAGTACATAACACAATGACAAAATAAGTTAAAAGCAAATGATGGAAACAAAAGATATGTGAAAAAGGCATATCTGACAGGATCAAAATGAAAAGATAAAAAGAAATATCAATGATTGCAATCAAATCAAATTCATCAATTTATTTATTTGGCAACCACTTATGAACAAAATAAACAAATGTACAAACACATATTAAAGCAGCCCTCGTGTAAAGGTTATACTTTTGGTTGCACGTGGATCCAAAATGGGTCTTTGTACAACCCTGTCAAGTGGGGTCACCTGTGCGGTGGTACTACATGATTAGGATAACCATTGGGGTGCGATTGTGTAAACCGTCCTCATATAATGCATTTAAATAGAAACCAAATTTGAATTGTAGTACATGTGTTACATGCCTTTGGCGAGTCTTTGCCTGTGAACTTGACTAGATGCTGCATGAGAACCTTAGAATTGCCGTGCTGGTAGATCTCTCCTTCATGTAATTCAGTCACAGCAACTGCCTTTCCAGATTTATCTATCAAAGCAATATTACCAATACAGAATATTAAACATTATGATAAACCTGGGTCCCCTGTTCTTTATTCTATATGCTGCTGGCTTTCCTCACTTTTCCACTCTCGAATGGCCCATTATCTCTTTGCAGATGATGTACAAGCATTTGTCCATGGGCCTCCTTCATCACAGTTACTCTTAGTAACTTTCTCTCTCAAATTATCTCCACTCCTGGATGACATCAAACCATTTCTCTCCCTTAATGCCTCCAAACCCAGTTCATTTGGTATGGCACACCGCAACAGTGCTTGAAGATTGATTTTGTTCTCCTTTCAGAATTATTTCCTCACTACCCTTTTCTAGACTGTACGTGATCTGGGTGTTACCATAGATAGTTTTTGGCTTTGACAAAGTCAAAATTATACGAATAAATACTATTTATCAATAATCATGAATTCATTGTAGACTGCGTCACTATAAATATTCACAAGACTTATTTGTGGTAATGGATGGTTCAGAATGGTTCTGTGGTTGCAACATTTTTTACGTAAAAGTTATTTTTAATATTTCAGTTAAATTCCTAAATTCTTAGATGTTTGTTTATAGTTTAATGCTGTTTCAAGGCATTTAATCTAATGCAATGACTTCTAAAGAGCCATCCATCATAATATACAAGGGTCATCTGGTGATGGTTCATGCAACTGAAGCTCTCGTCAAAATCAGAGTCCATTAGAGAAGCCAGAGCAATATAATTATATTCAACAATTCAAGACGAGGACGGCCCAGAAAGACCTGGTGAGATATGGTGATGCAGGACTTGGAGGACGGCAGAATGACGTGGGAGGTGGCCAGGGCAGCTGCGGAGGACAGAGTGATGTGGAGAGGCTGTGTCGCCCGATGCACTACAAGTGCGTGGAAGGACTCTAAGGGGTCAACAATTCAAAGAAACCAGAAGTCAAGCTACAGGAATTAACCAAGAAAGTACACATCTTCTATTATTTGCTCATTTTTAAGACCTGATGGACATGTGCAGTATTTGCTCTAGAAAGATGCTTTGGCAAGTACTGTGAAAACGTCCAATGTACTTCGATAAAAAAAGAACATTGATAGGAAAGACTTCCTAATAAAAAGACATGACATTTAATTCGAGAAACATAAAGTCACAAATCCAAATAACAAAACCAGAATAAAACCCTCTCACCCAATTTTTGGAAAGATCTCTCACTAGAAAAGAAACTTGGCTTTTTAGCTAGTGTGATGTACAGATCGAAGTAACTGTGCCAATCATCTCTGAAGACCAACAACAAAAACAACAACCAAAAATACATAGAAGGTAAAAATAAGGCATAGGCTTTATTTAACTGTAAAGAAATATGATGTCTACAGCAGTTACTCAAGCTCTTGAAATCTGACACTATTGTAGAAGTTTAGAAAAACAGCAAAGAAACCACTGAACTGATTTAAATTTCCATTCACTTTCAATTTCCTGCATTTTCAAACACACAATTTAAAGAGTGCGTTGGCGCAAAGGCCAGAGACAAAGTCATTTAGCAGAAAATTACAGTCTTTGAAACTTATAAAAAATTATGTATTACATTTCATTGCACAGGAACCCAGTTCAGCAATACTATCACTCTGGTAGAATTATCAGAAATTATCGTTGACATAGTCTGATCATCTCATAAAACTGCAATGGGTTAAAAAGTAGGTAAGCAGAGAGTCAAGAAGCTCAACATTTGTGTAACATGTAAAATTCATCTACAAAGAGATAGAGACCAGATGAGCAAGTAAGGAGTGAGAAAGCAAAACAGACTTATTCATTATCTCACCCCAGAATGAACTGCAACGAAGCTTGTGCAAAATCTTCCTTTGATGAAGTCATCACAAAAAGTTTCTTGTTGCCATTTCGAAGTTGCTTAAGCCAGTTTTTTAACTCTTCGCTACACTTTTGAACATAGATCCCTGTGTCTTCTTTCCACTTTGGAAAGAAATCTCCTTCATTTGCTGTTCACAAAATCAATTCAATTCATTGAAGTTACAATAGATTAATGTGCTCTTTAAAACATAAAATTTTTACATTGAGGGATGATAGGAATAGGTAAAACAGAAAATGTTCAGCAACAACATGTGCCCCAGTAATGTGCATATTAACTTTGCACAAAGTAGAGACATGCATTCCAAGGCTACCATAGCCTTGCATGCCAAGCATGTTGGAATCTATAATGTGCAGTTCATGAAATGCAGTACAGCTCACAATCTTTATTCATTATGTCCTGTTCGCGCCTAGTTGCATTGTTTTTTCTTTAAATAGGATATCTTTGCTGATACTTCAGGGCAAATATGCCCCACTTTAACTCACGTGATCTACATTAAACAGCTCAAATCACGAGACAAATACCTTTAAACTGCTTAGGATTGTATGTAAATTCAATGGCTTCAATTACATCTGACCAGAAATTGTACTTTTCAGGATGTTTACCATCAGCCTAAAAGATATACACACAATTGCAAGAAAACTTAATATTCTGGTTAAAGAGATTTGAATTATGTAAAAATCTTTCCAATCTAGTACTCTGCAAATCAGCATCATCCAAATGTAGAAAACATGCTTTATGTTGCAGTTTACTGTTATCACTACACAAACAAATGCTATGCAATTAATAAAAAAGACCCTATGCACCATACAGAAGCGAGCACTAAAATGAGTAAATATTTAGACAAATTTTGCCCATATTTAAGCAGCTCAATACAAAGTTTCAAATTCTAAAATTGAACCATTTTAGAATTGCTAAATAGCAATGTATGGATGGCTCCTGAAGTGAACCTGAAAGCTTCTACAAACAAGCATCCCAAATTCCCGATAAATAGATACCGGTATGCAAACATAAAGTAGAATGATTACACAAAACTGACTGGTAGATACAAAGTGAACGTAAAAATGGAAAAATCATTTACAAACCTTCTTGTCTATCCAGTCTATTACATGAGCACAGACAACACCAATTGGCATATCAAAGAAGTTCTCAAATATTCTATATCGATCTGCGAAAGAAGAATATCAGAATTTTCTCTGAAATGGATCAGTCAGAAACACGGCATCATTTTTGCAATGCCGATAAATTAGAATCATTTGATTGAAAAATGATAAAACAGCCAAAATATTTTACCTATTTAATAAAGGTCCAATTTGTATTCATTTATGCAGTAAACAATCAACTGCACATCGTCAAGTATTAAAGTTCTCAAATAGCCAGGAATATTGCGTCTGCTTTTATCTTTTATATTCACTTCCTTTGACTTCCAATGATTGGCACAGAGAAAAAGTGTATACCGGGTAATCAAAAGCTGCATTGCTATATTCTTCTATACATAGAAAATCAAGTTGGGTCTCCGTCATGCTCACTAACCCCCATGCATAGATTAATGCATATTAAAAGCAATTTCTCCCATTTACGAAAGACTAGAAGAGACTCAAACCAACCTCCAATGTTATTTACAGAACCAATTAACTGATCAAAATGCTTCCAGTGAATGTCTTCCCCAAACTTCTCTTTCAGATCTTCTTCTGTCAAGTCTCGAGTGCCATGAGTCGCTCTGCATTTATATGCAACAAAAACATTTCATCAGTTGATGTTTATTTGCGATATTGCAACGGCACAATCAGTTGACAATCTTATTATAATTACCAGAAAAGCATAAATCAGCAAAAATCCCATTCAAAAAGACTCAGAGACAAGTTACTGTGGCAATTCAACTTTTTTCTTTTCAAGCCAATGCAGGTGTATGTATGCATGTATCCAGACAATATTTTCTCTACTGAGTACAGACCACACGTACCTGATCTGAACATAAATAGTTTGGATGAATTTAATTTTGGAAATATTTAAGAGATTAAGTTTGAAGTTTCTTTATTTGCTGGCTTTTCAGTTGAAAGATGTTGTAGAGACATGTATAAAATAATTCAAATTTAATTAATAAAATAAATTTTGTATGACATTGTCCGAAATTAAATTAAGCCTACTTGAAATGGTGCAATAAAAATGAATAATTACTTTGAATTTGCTCCTTTAGCAAAAGTCTTTAATTCAAATTAAAATAATCACTGGAATTGGAAAAATGGCCAAAAAATATATAAGACGGTTAAACATATCCTTGTTGAGAAAATCGTATTCCTTAGATTCTAACGCCCCAGGCAACTTTGCCTGTACCTATGGCTGGCCATACTTAGAACTTCTATATTAATTAATTAAATACTATTACAATATTGCACTAAGCATCAATAGAAGGCATTCCAAAGAAGCAAATTAACAAATGACTAACTTCCAAGGGTTTCAGATGAGATATTAAGGATAATTATTCACTTGATAAGCAGTCTGTATATCCCTAAATAAATCAATTCAATACAAGAGTCTTGACATTTGCACATGCCCAATTGTCCAGTGGTATCATCCAATGCAATACACCGAGTCAAGTTTAGTATCGCTTAAAGCCCCTGATGCCGATCTTTCTTGAAAAATGCCCTCAGCCCTTAATACTGACTTTTGTCAACAATAACCTGGTAAATGTCAAGCAAGTCTTAGGTTAATATTAATTGTCAAAAATCAGTTGCAGCTCATTCAGTGCAAAACAAACCATAAACTAATTATTCAATCACAGACGAAATTCCAATGGTTTTGGCATAACACGCGAGAGCCTGCGAATGGAGACCTTTCCGGTGTTTGAGCATCAAGGTGTATGGTATATGGATGAACTTTTCAATCGTATCAAAATATAACATACACAGTATGACACAGGCTAGTAAGGAACACCTTTGGAAAATTCATAGTGAGCACTGTATAAATGAATGATCAGTACATTCAAATTCAATTAAAAGTAAATAACAAAAATTAAATGTTAGAGCAACCTTAAACGAACTTGTCAGTGCTCATGAAAGCATATTTATACCAACCGCAAAATTGTTCCATTGTCTGCCAGTTTAAAGAAATTTCCGAGTTCAAGATCTAACACAAGACCTTTTGTGCTACAAAAATTTGAATATCAGTATGAATACATAAAATAAATATTTATAAACAGATCAGGTCAAGCATTTCTGCATACAAATCAAAAACTTATTAAGGAAATAAACTCTCTGTACTTATAAGTTAAACACCAAATGCCTATGCGGATAACATTAAGACCAGACTCGTAGCCTCTTTAATCTTCAATCTAATCTTTAATTTTTAATCTCTTCACTGGAGAAATAAGGGACAAGAGAAACTGGAGATTATCGTCAGGAAAATCAACTGAATTGGATGGGACACGTGCTACGAATGGACGAGGATGAAAAGACAACCAAGAAGTGAAATGAATTCCCAGGGGAAACGTGAGAGAGGAAGGTCTACCAAGAAAGAATTTGAAGGTGACCGTACAAGAGGACCTACAGTCTGGAGATGACGTGGGAGGACGCTGTAGAGGTGGCAATCGACAGAGGAGAATGGAGAAGAGCTCTGCATTGCCCGATGTGCAGTCCTGCATGGGAAGGACTAATGTATAAGGTAAAGCTAGCCACAACATCTCAAGATATTAACATGCAATAGTTTGAAAGCAAAGAAGGATTTCAAACCATTATTAAACAAAGAGTGCAGAAGTCATTCAGGTAGCGAGAAGATTCAAGTACAAGTTTAGCCTGTAGTGTATGGTGGGATGCCATTCAAAGCAGCATGACCTACCACAACAAATGTCCCCAGGATGCTGTCAGAGCAGATCTAGTTCGAGGAATATAGAGATCCAAAAAGTCAGTCAAGTGAAAGACAGGTTGCAGTTGCAGAGAGAGGTTTTGTGCATAAAGTCAGATTTATATTTAGAGATATGGATAACATTAGATTGAGTAAAAGTATATATTTATAATGGTTATGTGAGGCAAATTGGGAGCCAATGCAGGACTTCAGTGAAATAAGTAGAAAAGCACTCAAAACCTAAGAAAACAGGCTGTAAGTCTGGTCTCATCACAGCTAAACTGAATGGAGGGAGAGTAGAGAGAGATGCATTATAGTTAAATATATAATATTGTATTGTATTGTATCCATACATTTATAAAGTGCCTCTCACAGTGCACACCAATCAGAGCCGCTCCCAGTGCATTAGGCCAAGAGAAAAAAAGTAGTTTTGAGACAACGAAAAGAGCCGCTTGGCCCACTAGTTAATAAGGAGGAGCGTGTCAAAGGAGGAAGCTGGTTTCACATCGCAGGGCCAATGAGAGCAAAGGCTCGCATTTTAGCCATGGTGGTCCTAGTTATGGTCAAGGGGAATATGTAAGACAGCATTTAAGTATAATTACATCAACCAACATGAGTGTCAATTTCCCCTGTTATAACTGAATCAGAATAGAGAGGAAGGAGACACTGCAGCAAACAGCAACTTGGAGGAAATTGAGCTACTTCGACCATGTGATGAGATCTAACGGTTTGGAAAAGGAGCTGATGACGGCATGCGGTGAGGGAAGGAGAAGATGCGGAAGACCAAGGAAGAAATTGTTGGATGAGGTACAGGAAAAGTCTGGCATGAGACTGGAGGAGCTAAAAGAGGCGACTAGGGAGAGGAGACACTGGAGAGAATACATGAGGGCTTTCGCCAGAGCTCCAGGAGCTGACGGCACCAGGTGATCAGGTGATAACTGAAATTGAATCAGACCCTGCTTAGGCAGAACAAAATCAACACAGCTAGCAGAGCTGCAAAATGAGCATGCATAATTGCATATTTCAATAACTTTTCAATGGGATTTCCAAATTTAGGGGAAAAAAGTGTGAATGCCGGTTCTGAATGTGCCCCTAAATTCGTAGGTTTTGTAACTGAAAGTGGGTTTCTTATAAAAAGGCAACAACCACAATATTTGGAGGAGACAGGACTTTGAGTTTGGAAACTAGGGATATGGCCAGACATAAAAAATAGAAAAACCATATGTACAAGAAGATGTCACTCAAATTTTATTATCTATACATACCAAAAATCTTGATCGAAACCGAAGGCGTCTCGATCGTATCCTTTACTGTTCACTAAATACTTGGTCATCGCATCATAGGTGTCCTGTAATCACAGTCAGACTGCATATCACTTTCAAGTACAGTTTGTTTGTATGTGCACTTGTTATGGCTTCAAGCTCTCTCTCCATTTCTACTCAGAGGCGCTCCTGAACGCAGAGTGGACACTGCATTGGAGTTTCACGCTGAAGCGCTGAGCAAATGCGAGTGAATGACTTGCCCAAGGTCCCTTGAGGGTGGATTCGAACCTGAAACCTTCCGGCTCCAAGGCAGCGACGCCACCGCTACACCACCGCACCCCACAATCAGCAGTCAACAATCAACTTCAACAGTGTAGAAGACATTCAAAAATTTTATTTAATAATTTAGCAACGTAAACTACAGAATGACCAATACAGTATTTTTAGCATCCCGGATAATAAGTATGCCATAATCTATAGCCATAAAGAAGAATGCGGCTATATTTGTACGTTTGTCCAGAATGCACGCCCACAGTTTTGCAGCTATTGTCCTGAAACATTGCATATAGACAGACTTTAACCAGGACCATCCAGCAGAGCTATTTTCAGCTTTTTATTCACTTTAAATATCGAAGTATAGACATTTTAAATTTTGATGCGGTACTTAGGCTATCACAGCAATTATGACGCCATTAATTTTCATCGTTGAGCAATAAAGAACCGTTGCTTTTGACATCATGTTTGTCAAAGCTCAGCATGAAAATCAGGAGCTCTCAGTACAGAAACCCTGGGAAAAGATAAGTGCCTTCGGTCAGGGAGTAGATGAAGAAGAGCCCCAGACATGAGCTTAACCCACAGACGTGGGGAAGGTCATTCCAAGAGGGGTATAAATTAATTATCATTATTATTGTGTGAGGGTGGGACGGGAAGAGACGGAATGATAGTGGATAGAAAAGGATGGGTGGGAAGGAAGAGGAGAGAAAGGTGGAATGAGACAGGAGTGGCGAGGGAAAGGAGTGTGGGGGAGGGAGATAGTGGAGCTGATCAGTGGAGAGGGGATGGGAAAGGATGGGTGACGGGGTCACCGAAATTTCCGAGAAACGTCGGGTACCCCAGGGGGATGGGAGCTGGGTGGAGCGGAGTGGGATTGAGCAGGACGGAGCGAGGCTGTGTTGAGGTTGGGATAACACCAGAAAGTTACAGAGCAACGCCGAGGACCGCAGAGGGGTGGAAAACCCGCCGCACAGAGGTGGGTGGGGCTGGGTTGGGGGAAGAAAAACCCAAATTTCCCGCGAAAAGTCGGGTACCCCAGCTAGTAATCAGCGTTGCCACTCCTTGGGTTTTTTCACAAGATCTTGGGTTTTTTGATCCGAACTTGGGAAATGGGGTTTTTTGCGAGGAACTTGGGTTTTTTCTTGGTTTTTTTTCGGCGCAAAAAAATCTTGGTTTTTTTTTCGAACTTGGGAAATGGGGTTTTTTCCGTGAAAAACTTGGGTTTTTCGGGCAAATCTTCTTGGGTTTTTTGCTTGCGAACCGGAAATTTTTCGACATTTCCTAAAGATTTAGGCAAAATGACTAAAAAAAAAAAAAAAAAAAAAAGGTCGTCAGATTTTTTAAACGGATTTTTGGCGGATGACTAAAAAAAAAAAAAAAAGGTCGTGAGAAATTTTTCGGACGAAAATTTTGAAAATTTCGGAAGATTTGGGCAACTTGGGTTTTCTTGGGTTTTTTCGACCGACCAACTTGGGTTTTTTTATTTTTCAGAGTGGCAACGCTGCTAGTAATCCATAAATTAGAATAATTCATGTCGCCAAAAATTGTTCAAATGTTGCCGAATTTCTTAAAAGCGCCAGACGATAGTAGCATAGGACGGTAGGCCTACATTAGAGCATGAGCATGCATGCGGTTGTGTGCACACGATAAGCTGGACATCAACACTGATCTTTAAAAATTACCTGAAACAGAGTGGGTAAATTATACTTTGCAAGCGTGTGATCTATGTCGAATCCATAACAATCATAATTCTGAAGACACATAGCTCCATAGCTGCGGCTCATTTTTAAATTGTTTCTAAAAAAATATCGGCTTGCTATTCCGATAGAATTTAATAGTCGTAGGCTTATCATGGTTATTGGTCACGCGGCCCAATACAAGCCCAGCGCGCTAGTATTTTCTGCATTTGCTAGACATGGTGACCTCACTTCGTATCTTTCATGTGTATTGATTTTGGCTAGGATTTTTTTCTGTCGATGGTGGCGCTAGAGTCGCTTCTCGTGTGGCGCATCACCGGTGGATGAGCTGTGTTGAAGCTAAATTTTGTGTGTGAAATATTTGAAATAATGCCTTGTTGCGCTGCCATTAACTGCTCGAATCTACATGAAAGGAACTATAAAGGAACATGGAACACAGTACATATAGGAACACAGAACAGATAACGTGGAACATGAGGAACAAGGAGCAAATAGGAATTAAGGGAATATTATAGGGAATAGCAGGGAACATGGAACGTAGTAGGCCTATTTTTTTATTGAACAAAGAACATGGAACATCAGGAACAGGTAATTGCAGGAAACATGGAACATAATATTTTAAAATTAAACACAGAACAGAGAGCATTGAACAAAAGAAACAGGAACAGGGAACATCAGCGGGATTATCATGGAACGTGGAACACACTATTTTTGTTTAATTGAACACAGAACAGAGAACATGGAACATAGGGAACAGGAACACGAAATTGGGAATATTAAGGAACATAATATTTCTTGTTTAACACAGAACAGAGAACATAAGGAACATGAAACAGGGAACAGAATATTAATATAAAACAGGGAACAAGGGAACGGAGAATATTAGGGAACATGGAAAATAGAACATAGGGAACAGAACATGGAACGTAGGACCCTATGCAACTTAGAACAGATAACATGGAACACAAGGCACAGGAACATGAATCACAGGGGACTGAGGAACATCATAGGGAATATCATGAAACACATTGAACACAGAACAGAGAAGATAAGAAATGTGGATCAGGGAACATGGAACATATAGAACAAGGAAACATCAGGAACATATATAGAACATCACAGAAGACATTAAGGAACAATTATGGGACATGATCACAAGGGATCCAAGGGAAACAGAGAACATAAGAAACAAGAACAAGGAACACATGGAACAAAGGAACATGGACGAAGGAACACAAGGTAACAGATAATATAGAAACTAGAAACACAGGGAACAAGGAACATATGAAACAATAAAAAGGAACAATGAACAGGGAACACAAGGGAGCACAGAATGGCACAAAGAACATAAGGAACCAGGAACACGTAGCACCACACGGAACTTAAAGAACAAGAAGCACTGAAAACCATTAGACAGGGGTATAGAACAAATTGGAACAAGGAACAAGAACACAAGGATCCAGAAGAGCTAGAGAACAAGGAACACAAAGCATTTCAGAAACATAAGTAACATATGTAGAACATAGAGAACAAGGAACTCGGATCATCAGATGGAACACAGGGAAAAGAGGGACACGAAGCACAGGGAGCAAAGAAAATAAGAACAATTAAGGAACAGGAACACAAGGGACCAGAAGAGATGGGGAACAAGGAACACAGAAACAGCTCAGAGAACATAGATAACTTATGAAACATAGAGAACAAGGAACACGGAACATTAGGCCTACATGGAACACAGGGACAGAGGGGCACAGGAACACAAGAGACCAGAAGAGAAAGGGAACAAGGAACACAGCAGCTCAGTTCCTGTTTTACTTATGTAACATATGGAACATAGGGAATAAGGAACACGGAGCATCACAGAGCCGTCATATGGAGCATAATGGAACAGAGACATGAGGAACATAGAACAAGAAACACAGGGAACAAGGGAACATTACAGAGCACAGAGAAGTTCTATTGAGTGCGTAATATCACTTCCAAATACTTCAAAAACGTAGGAGCAATATGCATTAAATCAGGGGTGTCAAAGAGCTGGACCGCGGGCCATTTCTGGCCCGCCGACGATTTTTTTCTGGCCCGCGGAGCCTTCCTTAAAGATTACAAAATTGAAAGATGAAAGTTCAAATTTTGATATTTTACAGCCAGTGCCAAATACATGGAAGTTTTTTTCTTACTGACGTCACTTTTGCTCAGACGCACACTCGCACAGCTCTTTGTAGACTGTAATTGTAATTGTAATTGAACATTTATATAGCGCCACTTCAATAGAACTCCACAGAGGCGCTGTGTAAAGTGTGTATCTGTGGTTTCCGGTTGGTTGTCTGTTAATAAAATTATGAACGTTACGAAACACTTATAATATTTAACATGTTGTCAAAATTTAATAAGAAACGAAAGTGGACATTGAATCAAGACCTTTTTGCGATATTTGGATGGATATGTATTTCTTTGTTGAATACAACAGTTATCCCATAGGTCTATGTTTGATTTGTCAGGATAACGTTAGCGTCGTGAAGGGATAGGCCCACAAGACTTAAACTTAAGGTGATAATTTTTATTGCGAGCTTACCGGTAGACAGTGAGCCATTTATTTTATGACAATGCCTAGATTTAATGACCTTAGGCTTAGGCCAAAAGCTTTACGAGTTCTATGTCATGTCCACGACTGATAATGAAAATCAAAATTAAGATTTTATAAGCCTCCCTATTTGGCTGTTTTGTATGCTGAAAATTGCACCATTTGAGATTTACTTATACAAACATTTTCTTGGAATTGGCTGACCAAGCCTGGAGCTCCCTCTCGGATCACTATACCCAATTTTGCTCAGGAGCTTCGACACCCTGGCCCGCAACTTGATGGAAGATGTTCATTCTGGCCCGCCACTCAAAAAGGTTTGACACCTCTGCATTAAATGTACATTGTATTGGATAAAGCAGGTTTTGGTGCGCCACCGCTGCCATCTGGCGAATGCAATTAAATTAGCCAATTTCGAGACGTGAGTGAGGTCACCATCTTAATTCTTACATCGTGCTAGACATTTATGATTATTATAACTCCAGAGCCTATAGATATACAGAGGTCGCGTTCATAGGTAGGCTAGGTTGCTGGCTTAGCTTGGCTAGGTCAATTAAATGGGATTATATAGCGCTTATCATTCAATGGGCTAAGCATTATGTAAGCCTACCACGTCTCGCCAGGGTTGGTCTATATAGGAGCGTTTCCAGTGGCGTAACAATCATATAACCTCAGCTGCTAGATTGATTGCCCGCCTTCCCAAGTACTCTCACATCTCTACCTTTATGTTTCATGAACTTCACTGGCTTCCTCTCCGTGCTCGCACACAATTCAAGATCCTCACTCTGATCTTAAAGGCTCAACGGGGTCTTGCCCCAAAATATCTGACTAATGTTTTACTTCGTCCTCACTCGGCTTCCTCCCATCGTCCACTTCGTTCATCCAACAGATTTGACCTCTTGGTTCCTCGGTCTAGAACTACTATGGCTCAGTCTCGATCATTTGTCTCAATTGGTCCTTCTCTTTGGAATGCTCTTTCTCCTTCTGTTCGCTCTACACTTCTTTCTGGTAGTCTCTCTTCTGCTTTGTCTCTTCTCAAAACCTGTTTCTTCTCGCGGGGCCTTGCGCACTGGGAGCGCCTCTGAACGGTTCACCCTACTAGAGGCGCTTTATAAATGTTTAAATACAATACAATACAAAACGAGGGTTGACGTATGACAAAGTCAAGGGGCCCCCGAGACCCGAAGGGCCGAAGGGCAAGCCTATCAACTAAAAAGTTTCATATAGGCCTACTTTTCAGTTTCATAGATAGTTTCAGACTGCAAAGTCCTAAGTGCAGTCTGACCATAAATGTAGGCCTAACCTATAGCCCTATAGGCCTGCGCGCAATGACGGATAGCCTATACTGTTACGAGTATACTTTTCTGTTATACGGGTAGGCGACTTCATGCAAGGCAGGTCTGGGTCTATACTCTTTAAAAGACTTGGTCAGCAGTCTTCAACAATTTGGGAAACCAGGAAAAAGATTAGGCGCAGGCTAGGCCCTATATTGTTAAGGTTGAATTCTTCAATTAAGAGTTTGCAAGTGTAGATTTATTGAATGAGTTGCATTAGGGCCTACAAAGGCTACAATATATAAATTATATTCGCTCACTACTCAACATAGGCCTAGACATCATCACAGCTTTTCATAAACAATTAGCCTAAGTATTTCAGGCTAATTATAACAATATATGGTTACATGCTTATCTTCTCATCCACATAAAACGGCTGCTTTGCAATATAGGCCTACTATTATATACAATATACAATATGTTATACTTAATACTTCAAAGACTCAATTCATCTGGCTAGGTACTCCCCAGCAGCTCCAGAAGCTTGATTTCATTCTGCTCTCTGAAAAATTCCCGCTGTTTTCCTTCTCTTCAAGTGTGCGGGATCTGGGTGTTGTACTTGATAGCTCACTTACCTTTACTGAGCATATTTCAAATGTGACACGCTCGTCATATTTTCATTTAAGACGTCTCAGAGTCATTCGTCGCTCTGTCTCCTCCTCCATCTTCACTACCTTAATTCATGCTTTTATATGCTCACGAATTGACTATTGCAATGCTTTCCTCATTGGTCTTCCTAAAGTTCGTCTTTCACCTATTCAGTCTGTTCTCAACTCAGCTGCTAGATTGATTGCCCGCCTTCCCAAGTACTCTCACATCTCTACCTTTATGTTTCATGAACTTCACTGGCTTCCTCTCCGTGCTCGCACACAATTCAAGATCCTCACTCTGATCTTAAAGGCTCAACGGGGTCTTGCCCCAAAATATCTGACTAATGTTTTACTTCGTCCTCACTCGGCTTCCTCCCATCGTCCACTTCGTTCATCCAACAGATTTGACCTCTTGGTTCCTCGGTCTAGAACTACTATGGCTCAGTCTCGATCATTTGTCTCAATTGGTCCTTCTCTTTGGAATGCTCTTTCTCCTTCTGTTCGCTCTACACTTCTTTCTGGTAGTCTCTCTTCTGCTTTGTCTCTTCTCAAAACCTGTTTCTTCTCGCTGGGCCTTGCGCACTGGGAGCGCCTCTGAACGGTTCACCCTACTAGAGGCGCTTTATAAATGTTTAAATACAATACAATACTATTATTAATAAACTGGTATCAATTTTAGCTGGAACTCCAAAGTTCGTCATATCACTCATCTGCAATAGCCTAGTTATTTTTTCCGCGTTGATTCAGTCACAGTAGGGACTGTAGGGGGGTCTTAAAGGGTCTTTAATCCCCAAACTACAGGCATCAGGATCCATGACCAAAAGACCTAGAGGCCTATATAGATCTGGGTTTGTGTGTAATATAACTCTCGTGCATGCTTACTTGCAATGATTTCCACGTGATACAGACCATGCCACATCATCGACGCTATCCATCACTCATCATTACTCTCGAGACTTCATGTTTCCATCCGTCTGCAAAAATTCTGTCTATCACTTAAACAATACTAAATGTGTCATTATTTGCAGCCATTACACGCTTTAAAATTCTCTAACTTTCTTTATACAGACTTTAGTATTGATTCTTAAAGAAATTAATAATAATGATTATGTTTACATCTGCAGGAATACAGGGTTAGCAAAGACTACAAATTTAGAAACCATGCTTGCTTTTACGTCATACATTGCATATGCGCCATGTAGCAATTGTTTACAAGTTTTACTTGCGAATACCTGTAAAAATGTAATTAAGGTTTGCAAATAAAAATATAACAGGTATAACTACTGAATTGTTCGAATTTTCAATTTCAGGCATGATATATTTCAAAATCACGAAGCTTTTCTATTACTGAGTCTTGAACACACGGAGTCACCTCTAGCGTAATTTTAAATCTGTAATCTGCGGGTTACAGTGCATGACGTGTCTTCCTTTTTCTATGTCGGTAATCTAGCGGTGTGCGAGAAGAAAAATGTCGGCTCCTCCATCTGGATCAACTGGACCCAGCCAGGCCCTTCAACGGGGTATCGTTAAGCAGGTACATAAAAAGAAATAATCGACTTTAAGTGAGAAACTGATTTGGTGTGAAGGTTATATTAAATTATTACGTAACCGCTTTATGGGAGACTTTAGTATGCTGCCACGCATCCAGACCAGCTGTCATATTCCTATTGTATCTGCCGGTGAAGTAGGGTGTTCGATGGTTGGGTAAAAGAAAGATTCCATTAATTAACAGTACAAAGTAAATTACTGACTAGTGTACCTTAGTAGTTTGCTAAGGCTGATGGAAATCGGTTAAGTGCGTATTTTTATAGGATAAATCTTCTGCGGCGGAACCTTCCGCCAGATAATGCCTTCCGAAACTGCTTATACGGCGGAAGGATCTGTGCATGCGCCAAATGTATACCGCGCGCATGCGAAGTAAAATTAGAGCGCGACCTATAGACGACATCGCAACGTGAGGGTCAGTTAGGGTTCAGGTTAGGCGTCGTGAGGGTCGGTTAGGGCTCAGGTTAGGCGCCGTGAGGGTCGGTTAGGGTTAGTTTTAGGGTTAGTGCAGTCATTCTGCTGAAATTGAAGCTGAATTGATGAACAATGTCGTCGATGGTCGCGCTCTAATTTGCACTCGATAGATGTCAAACAAACTTCCGCCGTATAAGCAGTTTCGGAAGGCATTATCTGGCGGAAGGTTCCGCCGCAGAAGCTTCACGCATTTTTATATTGCTTTTTATATTATATTTTTTATATTGCTATAGTGATCACATAGTAGGTTATAGATGAAAATTCATTCATTCATTCATTTCAAGAATTTATATAGCGCCTCTACAAGAAATCCACTCAGAAGCGCTCCCAGTCCAACCACAGTGAAACAAAAAAGTCTTAAGGAGCTTGTAGAACACTGATGAGTCAACCCTAGGCAGCAGGCGCATCTGCAACGGGAGACTATTCCAGACAGAAGGACCTACAACTGAGAAAGCACGACGCTGACAGGTTGATGTTTCAACACGCGGGACCAAAAGCTTACCGCTAGAGGCAGAGCGAAGGGCTCTGCGAGAAAGGACAACAGATATTGGACAGCAGAGTTCACACAGATAAGTCGGAGCACAGCCAAGGTGACAACGCCAAATCAGTGAAGCAATTCTGTATTCGATGCGCTGTGAGATAGGGAGCCAGTGTAGAGTATCACGCATGTAAGATGAGACAGAGGCATATTTGGGAATTCGACCAATTAGCCGGGCTGCAGACCGAAGAACATGGTCAAGTCGGGATATCAGTAATAGAGGCAAACCAACCAGAATAGAGCAACAGTAGTCCAAGCGGCTAGTGACAAAAGCATGAACAAGGGTAGCAGCAGAGTCCTCTGATAAGGAGCGAGAGATGACCCGTAGCTGACGAATTTGGTAGTAACAGCCACGAGTCAGCTGGTTGACATGTTTTGAGAAACTAAGTTCTTTAAGCATAACACCCAATAGTTGAGAATAGAGTTGATACCAATTTTATAAAATTTAATGAGCTTTTTTTTTGTTAGATATTTCTTCTACAACTGAGAATGCGACTTTGAGAGAGATACTGTTTATGAATGATGATGCGTTGATGACTGATGATGATGTTATTCGTGAATGATGATGATGATGATGTTAATGAAAGACTACTGATCATGGCGTTCAGGTGTTCTTTTTCTTTTATGCTGCATCATGCATTTTAAACTGATTTCATGATGCTCATTTTGTCTATCTGTTTATAACATATGTTTGTTCAAAATAGATTGTATTCGTGTCAAGCATCTCAACTCATTGGAATCGAGTTGGATAAACCTAACAACCATAGATTCATTCTTTTGTTATATTTTGTTTGTTTGGGTTTTTCTTCTTTACTAATGCCGTCAAGTTGCTCAATATTATTATTTGTAATTTTGGACAATGACACTCAGTACAACATATTATTGCATTTGCAACTGAATTTTGTAACAAGAGAGTAATTTTTGCCATTAGGTCATTTCAGGTGACACAGTTGTGGTAAGAGGACCACCAAGGGGCGGCCCTCCACCTGAAAGAACTGTGGGCCTGTCAAATATCACAGCCCCTCGTCTGGCTCGACGACCAAACGTTGCAAATGAGACTCAAGATTCTAGAGATGAGGTAGGGGAATGAATTTTTTATTTGATATGTTTTATTCTTGAGTTGTGAACTAAAATTGTGTTTGATGTGAATGATTCTGTGATAATGTATGCACTACAAAGAGATGTTTTGTTTAAAAGATTACATATTTAATATACTTAGTATTACTTACATTACTGAGACTATAGCCTTTTTGCCAGCAGACTACCATTCCAAGTATCTCTGTTTATTATACTCATTTATAGGTAGAGGTAATGCAGTTTTATTACAAATACTTATGACTCTGCATTGACCAAAGTTCTATTCTGGTTACATTGCTTGAAAACAGGTTTTTAATCTCACAAATTTATGTGACATGAGTCGCACCACAGGAGAAGCATTAACGTGCTTGTAGTTTCATACAATGTCAACTTGAATTTATGGGGATGTGGTGCCAAAGTGAAATTTGTTTTTTGCTTTTCAATGTGGCTGTATAAGTGTGTTCAGCTGTTGCTGAAACCAAGTGGATGATTACATTTGTTTTTTTAAACATTCAATGATGTATAGTAAACTTTTTATTGAGAAGCCTTGCTTTTCATGCAATGTTGTTTTCTAATATACCATCACCTATTTACTGCAATTTCATGTATTGCAACTTAAATTTGATAATGCCTTAACAAAACTTGAAAGTGTACTGTATAGTGTATACTGACTTTGGGTAATATTACTTTGTTTGGAACGACTATTTGCCGAATTGGCTTCTAGCACTGATCATTTATAAGCAGTTTAAAGTTTGTTTTATCTTAATTTGATTTTGATTTTAGCCATTCGCATGGGAAGCACGCGAATCCCTGCGTAAGAAGTTGGTTGGACGCGAGATCTGCTTTACCGTAGAGTACAAGGCACCTGGGACATCCAAAGAATACGGATGTATCTATGTTGGCAAAGGTAGGATCTGTCTTTACTACTTGACTTCTTAAGTAGATTAACCTTCACTGAAATGTTGAGATAATAGAGACAAGGTAGTGACTGTTAATAAACATATTGTCCATCACATTTCGTCTGTTTATATTGATTCCTGAAAGATAAGAGTAATTAGTCTATTATATGCTTTTAAACTGGTTTGCAAACTTGTCTTCAGCTGATGCCTCCCACACATTGTCTAAATAGAAGGGATAGACAACTGCACATTATTAAGCTTTTAATGCCGGAGGATATAGGATTTCCCATACCATTTACTACCATCTCGGCATTAAAGGGTTAAGCATCAATTGTGTGTATGACGATACAGCAGTTCGCTCTGGATCTGTTTTGGATAACACCATTAGGGCAGTTGTCATGTTCTCTGAACTGACAAGGCTATTATTTAGTAAATCTCTGGATATGTATTCATTTTTGAATTGCATTGGTTCAGAGCTGTAAACTTCTGAGCAAATAGTTTTTTTTACTCTGTCATCTTTGATATATTCCATGAGCTACTTCACTGACTCGGTTTATAATTTGGATAGATATATGCATTCTTTCAGATACATCCGCTGAAAACGTAACGGAATCTTTGGTGGCTGAAGGACTCGTTGAAGTACGCAGAGGAGGCATCAAGCCCAACGAGTAAGAAAACTTAGCTCTTAGTGCATGAATGTCTCTTTACTTCTCTTTACTTCCATCTTGAAGACGAAGATCAGGTGAAAGTTGACTGGCTACAATTAGCTAACTTGGTGAAAACCATCCTTGTTCACGTCTTTTTCAAACAATTTTAGAAATCTATTTATATGTCCTGTGGTGCAGCAGTTCTTGGTCTGACCAATCACAATTAATGATGATATTATCGGAACTACACACAGTACTTAGGAATATATTCAGCCAATTTTGACTTAGATAATTAATAGATATTGTCAGTAAGAGATCACGTTGAGCTTGAGTGTTTTTTTGGCAAAAGAAAAAGAGATTGAGCTTCAGTACAAGATTAGTAGTCAGTTTCGTTTCTTGATTGCAGCAGTCTAACCTAAAATGCACAAGATCCAATGACTTGTACATTGTGGCTCAGCCAAAACTCACGCCTGAGAATCACATGATATAGAAGAGATCATATGTCCATTATCTCATCGTGGGTCCATGCTTCCTGAGTGAGAAATCACATGCAGAGAGCGCAGTGCTGAGCAGGTGTGATACAATGATACATTTAGCCATTGGCATGTATGCACTGTATACGCAATGGTTCAATTAAATTGTTTTTGAAGTGAAAATCAGCAGAAGCTTATTCAGTTGGAAGATTCTGCTAAGGCCGCAGGAAAGGGGAAATGGGGAAGTGCTGAGGAATTGGCAGCCCATGTCCGTGACATCAAATGGACCATTGACAATCCACGCCAATTTGTTGATGCTAACAAAAGCAAGGAGATTGAAGGTAAGTCGGATTAGATTCATTCATTCATTCTGAAAACTTATATATATAGCACCTCTTCAAGAAGTCTACTCAGAGGCGCTCCCAGCCCAGCCACAGCTAATAAGATAGGTCTTAAGTAACTGGTAGAAGGCAGGCAAATTATTCCGAGGTAGTGAGCGTAGCGCAAGCGGGAGCCCATTCCATGTGGACGGGCCAACAACCGAGAAGGCTAGATGAGGTTTATTGTGCAATTCTTTTAAGGTTTTAATTGCAATTATATTTGCTGTTTGAGCAGTAAGTGATATGTGCCACTTAATTTTATTATATTAGTATTAGACTTTGCCAAATTTGTATTTGTTTAACTACAGTGGAGACGTAGATGTGCTGCCGTAGGTTGGTCTGGTTTATGTACAAATCTGTTAACATGGGTCTCATTGACACCTGTTTGAGATGTGAGAACTGCTGAAACACGATACAGGAACTTGCTATGTAACTATGATTTTCAGCGGTGCACAGCTGCCTGAATGCAGTTGGGCAACAGTTCAGCTAGCGGTGGCCATATTTAAACCCTGCAAAGAACTGCACAGTTCCAGAGCAGGTGCTTGTACTATGTATTTCTGCATATGTCTCTGCACCCCACATTTAGACTTTGCAAATGTCACTGAGACAGTTTGCAGTGCTTTGTGCCCTCCTCTTCTACACTGGATGCTGTCTCTGACCCCAATAGACTTAGGAGTTCATGCTTTGAAATGATGTCTGGAAACAGCGGGTATTGATGTGGCTTCCAGCAGCCATGCATTGGCAGGTATGCACTGTATTCACTTGAAATCAAAGCCAGTGCAAATTGTTATCTAACCAGTGTAGCTGTGTGGCATAATATTTATTTAACAGGTGTTTGACAGGCCTGAAAAGTTATACTTAGCTATTAAGTTTCAGTTAGGTTAGTTTATGTTATAAAGAGTCGTTGCTTTATCACTCTAGCTTATTAACGTCCAAAATAACAATTGTATTTATTTGTTATTCAGCCGTTATTGAGCATGTTAGAGATGGTTGTACCATTCGTGCATTTCTGCTTCCGTCATTTCAATACGTGACACTCATGCTGTCTGGACTCAAGGTAATTCTCTTGACTTTTATTGTTTACAACTATTAATCATCTTATCTGATGTAGAGATTAGTTACAGTGATGCAAAAGTGAGGCGCAATGTAATAGAATTATTTATTAATGATGTTAGTTCAGACAGGTGCACATCAGGTAATTCTGTTGTTGAGTGATTGTAGAACTTCTTCAGCACATTCATTACAATGTTGTTATCTTTCAATATTATCCATCAATTTTGTTTAAATTTTGATCAATTTAATTTGTATCTGCTTCCAATCTCTCTCTCTCTCTCCTGCAGCTTTCCATTTACAACACTGAAAACCAAACTCTTCAGGCATTCCTATCCTGGCCAAACTGTTCCACTTCATTACCACCACCACTTATGAATTTGACTGTAGCTTGACCTCCAAAAATTCTGAAATTCTTAACTGGCACTAGAACCAAACACCCTAGTTATGCTGCCTTTGTTTAATATAGTGCTGTTAATATAATCTGTGGTCCCTGACATGGCTTTGGTGTGGTGCTGAGAATTGCGGGGATTTACATTATCACAGTGCCAGTTACTTAGACTCCTCATCTAAGAAATAAGTTACGTCTTTCAGCAAATGTTTTTGAAGCCTCTTAAAACAAGTACTGTAGGCAAATTAACAAATTAAATGTTTGCTTTCATATAAACAGTTCTGCAAAACAACATAGCTGCTAGAGAGTAATGCAAATTATGTTTCAATGGTTTCTGCTCTGAAGAGTCCAATGTTCAAGATTGACGACGACAACAAAACGGTTCCAGAGCCATTTGCCGAAGAAGCAAAGTACTTTACAGAAGTTCGACTTCTGCAGAGAGATGTTAAGATTCTGCTGGAAGGAACGTCCAACCAGAACCTCCTAGGCAGCATTATCCATCCAGTAAGTTGACTAAATTTTTATCTTGATATTCTGAAGTCATTAGCTGATAACATCATATGTGATCACGCGTCTTCATTTGATGAAATTAAAACGCGGTTCAGTTACCTGCATCATTATGTGACTAGTACTTTTAAACAATGACTAATTAATGCAATTAGTGGAATTCATGCATGTTAATTATTGATATGGATTGCCATTTCAAACTTTTTGTTAAAGTTACCCGACATTTTGCAATGTCATTTGGATTGGGTTTTTTGGTTAAGTCCAGCTGTTTGACACTGATATCAGCAGCAAATAATTTTCAGCTTGTCCCCAACTTGACGTAGCTTAGGTCTGTCAAAAGATATTAAGTGCCCTGGGAGATGTTGGACTCTGTACAGTGGTATTATTGCCTCTGCAGATACCTGATCCCTTTACACAATTCATTAAATAGGTTGGTGATCAGGTCAGGACTTCCATTAATTATTAACCCTTAATGCTGAGATGGTAGTAAATGATATGAGAAATCCTATACCCTCCAGCATTAAAGGGTTAAGTTAGGATCTGAGCACAACTGCCGTGTTGATGTTTCGCATAGCTCTGAGTCTATGATCAATACTGTATGACTGTATTGTGCTACGAGTATTGAGTATGTCATATTCACGCAATGTGTGTATTAGTCAGTGACACCATGTGGGAAGCGATACATGTGCAATTGTGCATGTGTCATAACTGTCATTGATAGTGTATTGATGATGTGCAGTTAATGTAGTGCAATGAAGCGTAGATTGGCCAGATGATGCAGACTTTGCCTCTTCTTTAGAGTTGCATCAAGGAGATGATTCAAGTGTGGCTTGCCAGTCAGGAGACCACGGTAGCACAATGTATGATAAATTATCCTCTGTGTGTGTTAATGAGTCCATACTGTAATAGCTGTTCAGCATGTCTAGATGTGTTGGATTGCTGACACTTTAGGCTTTGGTATCTTTCAAACACCACATTTTTATGGTTGGTAATTATAGTAATTGCTCACAATTACTTTGGCTGGATTTTTTTATGACTTTGAAATGTTTTACTTTATTTTAGAATGGAAATATCTCAGAGTTGCTGCTTCAAGAAGGCTTTGCACGATGTGCTGATTGGAGCATGAAAAATGTGACGATTGGACCCGAGAAGCTACGAGCAGCCGAGAAGTAGGAATATTTTGCATGTTTTGTGCGTTTGTGTTTGTGTGCTTGTGAAAATTTGATGAAGAGTTTTGTATTTGCTTAACTGCACAAGATAGCTAATTAATTATGAAAGTTCGACACTAGAGTGAATGTACAATTTGTACATTGTACATGTATAGGTCCCTGTCTATGAAATGGATTTCCACCATTGCTGAAATTATGAAAGCCATTCTCTAGTCGTTTTGTAGACTTTGTAATATTTGCTTCTGAGACAATCTTGGTCAACCAAAGCATGTTTTTTGTGCTCAATGAGATCTTGTAATTTGTAGTATACATGTTACATTGTCCAAACTAGAATTACAATTTAGGCTGTTATGATGCCATTAATCTTGAGATTCATATCATGTGTGCATGTACCACTCTTTAACTTTAACTTTAGAATTGCCAAGGACAAGAAAGTTCGTCTCTGGAAGGATTTCCAGTCTTCGCCTCAGTTGTTGGATGTCAAGGAAAAGAACTTCCAGGCTAAAGTGAGCTGCTTGAAAATGTCTTATTTAATCAGTTGTTTTCTACAACTGTATTATTTTACTATTTATTATCATTATTTTTTAAAATTTAGATACATATTTTTTGCCCCGAGGTATACAGGATCCCTTAGGGACTTAATTAATGTATAATATAAAATCAAAAGTCTAGAAAGACCCTAGTTCATATTGTTTTATTTTTAAAATGTGCCATAGGTGTAAGTCACACAGAAGTGTGAATCTGAGTCAGAAACAATGTAATGTTAGTAAATATTATGTTACATATAATTTCTGTTGTGCACATTCATGCTTCTATGTGATGGAGTTCAAAAGAAAGAAGGTTCCAGACATAAGGTGCTCTGTAAGGATGCTTAATGTTGCATAGTGACTGGTGCAAAACAGAGATAGACTTTGAGTGTTGGCCGTAGAATGTTGAAATTTGAGACTTACAAAGCCAGAGAGTTGGTGACTAAATTCAGTTATCTGTAGTAAGCTATTTACAGCTGTTCAGCTTTTTAACGTCTTTTGTACATATTTGGGGAACATGTTGAAATAATTCTGTCTTGTGGTGGTCAAGGGCAGGACTTGCCTTAGGGATGTTCTTAGTGTTCAGCCAAGCAGGGACACCAATTTACTTGTTTTAGTTTAAATTTTCACTTGGTTATGAAAACCAAGGTTTTCTGTTTAATACGTTGTTCTATAAATCTACAAGAGGTACGACATTGCATTGCATTGCCACTTTTGGACTTTGACTGATCGCTATTTTCCTTTGCATTGCACAGGTTGTAGAGATTGTAAATGGAGACGGCTTAGTTGTAAAGATGCCAGATGGATCAACAAGTAAACTATTTTTGGCCAGCATTCGTTCTCCAAGGTTGGTATGGTTTTTTTGTTTTGCATAAGGAAATGTAAATAAGTTTCTGGCCACCTTAGAATGTGTCTCAGATATAGGTCTCACTGGTGCCAATGGAATAAAAACTTCATCCAAATTAAGTGCTGTGTTAATTTTTTTGTGATGAAAAGAGTAAATTGACGAATGGAGTTGCAGTGGTCGATCATGTGCTCTCTTAATCACACTTTCCATGTTGGAAACTTAGCGATTGTTCTTGGGGTTAGATTCTGCATTTTAGCGAATTAGTTGCTCTGTCAGTGAACTGTTTGTTTAATTAACACCAAAAGCCCATTCAAGACCTGATTGTTTGAGAAACTTACAAAATCATGCCTATAACTTTTAAACTATTGGCAATGATTGTGTCAGTCGGCAATTTGCATGATTGTTTAATGAAATTAGCTTTTGCAAAGTGCTGTCCTCCTACAATGTTTATTTGTTTATGCTGCAGTTTATATGTTGTATGTTTATGAAATGTTTCTTCAATGCCAGATAATGTTTGTTGTTGCATCTGCAAAGTTGACTAGGAGATTTTGATGTTTGGTGGACTATGATTTCTTGCTGAGAACTGAACATTCTGTTGAATATTGTTGTCAGGATGATTGAGGCTCAGGCTGATCCGGATGGGGCGAAAAAGAAGGATTTGCGCTCACGCCCTCGCCCTCTCTACGACATTCCATACATGTTCGAAGCACGAGAATTTCTGAGGAAGAAACTCATTGGCAAGAAGGTTAGAATCGAAAATAGCAGATACATTGGATAGGGTTGTGATCTATAAATTTTTATGAGAAGGTTTTTTAATTTTTATAAAAGCTAGAGATTCTTTAATATGACACCATACATAGTATTACATACATACATACATACATACATACATACAAACAAACAGGACTTTCAGACTTATATGTAGATCTCCTTGAGGCTTGAATAGATCCTAGAGTCCCTGAGAAGGAGTCCACTGCAATTCTGTTTGTATGTATGTATACATAATATTACATATGTGTGTGCGTGTGTGTGTGCGTTATCAAAGGTCGGCGTTCAAGTGGATTACATTCAGCCAAAGTCACCAGAATTTCCGGAGAAGACTTGTTGCACAATCTCCTTCAACTCGATGTAAATCTTCTATTTATTTCATATATTCTATCAAAGAATGAATTGCTGTAAAATAAAGCACATAGACATCAAACTTATGAGTATTTCAGTAACTCTAACTTTCACTGACTTGCAGTACATGGTGTCATTGTCTTCTTGCATCGTATACCGGTTTTGAAGCCAAATAGCTGTGTCTGGCAACATGACCGATGATAATTCATAGATACATTCTTACATTGTTAACTTCTGTACTTTTTAACATGCAATGCCTGTTGCTGTATTTCTTGATTCGTATATTGGGCTCCAATATTATAGTATTTCTGAAGCCCATCAAGTTGAACCAAAGATACTACAGAGCGATAGATAAAAGTTCAGTGTTTATGTATTTGTTTTTAGTCAAAGTGCAGTGCGTTATATAAATAATTTGTTAATATTCATTGAAGAGATCCAGATGTATGACATCAATAATTATTGCCAAATTACTATATAACGAATAATGGGGCATCTGCATTAATATTATTTTGTTCCTGATTTGTCTAAAGTGCTTTTGAAAATGTGTGTTTTAAATTAGGAATAAAATGTTTTTAATTTGTGAGCTGATGGGTTGAGTTTCATTGTTGTGTTTTAGTAATGTGGCCGAGGCGCTTGTCAGCAAAGGATTGGCGACAGTTGTGCGCTACAGACAAGGAGATGATCAGAGGTCGTCTTGTTACGATGATTTGCTCAAAGCTGAGGATCGTGCGGAGAAGAAAGGAGCGGGACTGCACAGCAAGAAGGATTCACCTGTTATGCGCGTGTCCGATCTATCAGGGGTTAGTTGAAGCTATACACTTTTACATGTATACAATATACATGTCTCTCGTGTTGCGAAATATGATGAGGCAATTTGCCTGTGCTATGTACTACACTTTATTTTGTCAGTCTCACATTATTGTACAGGATGGCAGCATTGTGAGAGTATTTCCATATGTAGTAAGGGTGCTAGCGGTAATTTGCTACTGTACGTTGTGGTGATTTTGTGTTGCAGGATGTCCAGAAGTCAAAGCAGTTCCTACCATTCCTGACGAGAGCTGGTAAAACAGAAGCGCTTGTGGAGTTTGTGGCAAGTGGTTCACGTATGAGAATCTATATTCCAAAGGAAACCTGTCTTGTGACCGTTCTGCTGTCAGGTCTGTTGTCTAGACTTAGCTCCAGGTCAATAGTCTGTTAGCATAGCAGAGTAACAAAAGTCAGTTGTTTTGGTTTTTATTGTTGTAGACTTCTGAGGAAAGTTAAATCGTTGGTCTGTGTGTGTTACAAGATAATTCATGGATTTAATTACCGGTAATTGTTCGCTAATCGTAATGGGATGCTGTAAGAACTGTCACCGATATTAGAGTTCTGAACACCATTCAGAATATCTTCTTATCTGTTGATTTGTTGGACTATAGATGTTTTAACTTTTTGTAAAACGAAGGCCCTCTTGCAAGTCATCAATAATAAATGATGCCTCCTATTGTTCATGCTAGGGCACCCTAAGTGTGCTTTCAGCCTTGATTGTGAAATCCATTTCAAAATTTAGCAGAACATACTGCGACATATTCAGCGGCATGCTAAAGAATGTAATTTCCTGATCATATGCTTTTAAAGCTAATACTAGTTACGGACTCCTCCAGTTTAATTATTGAATTTTATTTTGTGATTGCCATAAATATTTTCACATATTTATATGTAGCTCCTCTTCAAGGCCAACTCATCGGGGCAGTTATGACCATTATTGTGTTTTAATTCATTGATACCATTAAATGAATATATTATATTGTGATGTGCATTCTTATGCAGGAATTGAGTGCCCACGTGGTTCAAGACCGGCTCCAAACAACATGAGTCAAATGATTCCAGCCGATCCTTATGGCGATGAAGCTCTCGTGTTCACGAAAGAGGCTGTTCTTCAGCGAGAGGTAACAACGATATTAGAATGCACTTACCTTCAAAATCTCATTTGTGTGGTTGCCACTTGTGATTATGCCTGTGAAACTCCAACAAAGCCGAAGCACTTGCGAAAATTGGTCTTGTCCATGGCAAAAATCACCACAAAGTCTAAAAGTTATAAGTAGCTTTTAATACTACTCTGGAAAGTCAGGATGAGACTACGATAGCTGAATATTTAGGCTAATGAAGACGGCATATTTGTATCAGAAGTAGTAAAAGAGTTAAAACTCTTTAATGATGGGATTTTTCTGGAGAAATCAGGAGTTAAAATTTGGCATAATATCAACATTAGTTATCCTCGCATGCAGAATGCTGCTTGAACTGTTTAAAACTGTGCTTTGTTAGCTATATAGGTGAAAAGTTTGATGAGCTAAATAGAATGCAGTTTAGTTAAGTATTTGATAGTCCATCATTTGTAGGCAAAGTATTTAGCAGGTGAATACATCTGAGATATTTATGTCATGCTTTTGCCTTTGAATTCAATGACGGTTTTTCATGTAAAGTAACCGTAAATGTGACACAACTGTTACGTGTTTTGCATGTATGTCTTGATGGCTTAATGTTAGCCTTGCATGTTTTTTCTTTATAGGTTGAAGTTGAGGTTGAGTCGATGGATAAAGGTGGAAACTTTATCGGATGGGTGGTTGTTGAAGGAATCAATCTGTCGGTGGCTCTCGTTGAGGAAGGTCTTGCGAAGGTTCACTTTACAGCTGAACGCACGAACCATTACAAGTCACTTCTCCAAGCGGAGGCAAAGGCCAAGGAAAAGCGTCTGAATGTAAGTGAACAATTTCCTCTTATCTCTACACTGTCTAGTGTCTACATCACCAATTGATCAAAGTTTGATACTTTAAGGATGATTTTGCTTTGTTTTCTCATTCCATTTTAGTACATGCTTGTCAATACATAGGGCCTAAGTTGCTTTCGTTAAGAATTTGTTAATTCCATGTAACTTACAGTATAATTCAATCCGTGGATTGTTTCCAACATTATCTAGCAGTTTCTTTCCTTTTTGCATTGATTGCAAAGCGACATTTTGCAGAACGGGATGCCTGTGGTGGAAAAATTATTGGGATGTTTCAGGCTTTATGAGCTCAATAATAAATGGCTTGTAGGAATTTCTTTCATAGGAAAATTTATCCTGTTTCAAGTAGAATTTGGCATTTTAAAAAATAGATTTTGTCAATCTGATACACTTATCTGTCATTGAATTTTTGCCATTTGGAGTAGTTTCCCAGTTTGAGTGGTTTATGTCCGAGATTGAACGTTTAAAAAAAATTTAATTGGTTATTTTAACATAACTGATTACTTGTCTTTTAAAAGTTTATGCGATGCTTTTTTATAAGTTTTATAAGTTTATTTATTTTTTTTGACAAAAGAAAACTATGGTTGTAGATTTTGTATGGTGTACTTCAGTAGTGATTGATCATTTTGGATATATGGGAACTGTTTTGCTGTAGATATGGTCGACATATGAGGAGCCAAAGGAGGAGGAGGTAAAAGAGACGACTATTCTGGAGAGGAAGATCAACTACAAGACCGTTGTCATCACTGAGGTCACCAAAGAGCTCCAGTTCTATGCTCAAAATGTAGAAACAGGTAATATCATCTATATAGTCCTATCCGGATTCTAATCTATTCTAATCTATTCTGCTTATGCAGCATACACCTATCAGATATTTGAAAGTTCTTTACACGTTTGTTCAGTTTTATTAATTTCATAGATGATTTTCTTTATGAATGGTTTCATAATATAGCTGCATACTGCATAGGTTCAATAATTGGTCACTTATTCACTTTATATCTTGTCCAACCATCCAGGCATGCCACCATGCAGTGAAGAATTGCTGCTCAGATGCCACTGACGAGTAGCAGACAGAAAGACAGAAATGCATACAATGTCTTGAGAGGGAAAACAGTGGCATTGCAAACATTGACTACTAAAGGCATTACGGTTTCTATATATTGTGATGGTTTAAAGCAGAGGTTCTCAACCGGTGTGTCGCGACACACTAGTGTGTCGCGAAGCGACCGTAGGTGTGTCGCGTAAAAGTGGTGTGTCGCTGGTGTGTCGCGAAGAATTGGTGTGTCGCGAATTCTCACAGCATACAACCGTCGTTCTTGCATTAAATTGACTTGTTCACTTTAGCAGTTTGGCAGGCATAGGCTGTGAGAATAATAATATTATAGGCTATTCGAAGGACTTCATTTACCTATTCCATTTGATCTCAATCAGGAGCAGCCCTAATGTTTGCCTTATATATATAAGCTCACATGCACTCCCTATGTAGTCCTACATGACATGGACTACAATATGACAGACGTCAGTGACCGCACCGAGTAAAATTTTACCCAATGCTGTAGGCCTAACCTTCGAAAATAATGGGGGAAATTCTCATGAAGAAAAACAATTTGCGATTCTAAAATTGATGACACGGAAAGGTTGTTTGCGTGTTCAGAGAGTGACAATTTACCATACAAGGAAGGTGCACATGCATGGTCAAGGGACATAGAAGTCCCAATGGCCCGTTTTTTAACTAAACAATTACTGTAGGCCTGCGCTTTCCAGTTTCCGTTGCAATTATTCGACGTTTTGAAGGGCGTTTATAGTTTCGGTAGTGTTCAGCTACCTTTATCCCATGTTTTCTTGTTTGCCTTAAGCTATCAGAGCTATTGGTTTGGACTATGGTCAATTTAGGTTTTTTAAAATCTAAAATTCGTATAAGTCATAAAGCCTTGATCCTCATCTTACTATGATCCAAAAAATCCAGGAGCAAAAAAAACTCATTAGGTCTAACTGTTAAGACAGACAATTAGGCTAATGAAGAGTCATAAAACGTCATAGAATCGTAAATTTAGATTAGTAAAATTTTGAATTTTGGAATAATTAGAAAATAGAAAGCATTCAGTGTCAACAATCATTCATTAAAATTTGTAGCAATTTCAAATATATAGGCTAAGCTGGCTTAGGCCTAATTAAATTTTTTAACGATATTCACATGACGATTGCTTGGTGTGTCGTGAAATTTGGTGGCAAGTTTAGGTGTGTCGCCCGCGAAAAAAGGTTGAGAACCTCTGGTTTAAAGTTTCCAATGCTTGTATTATCTGTAACTAAGGAGAATGATTGACAGCTGTTCTGCACAATGTCAACGGCCATATTGCTGAGACAATCGCTGGCAACTCCTCTCAATGAGTCCTCTGGTTATCTTAGCAGCGTCTACCAACTAAGATGTACTCTGTACTTAGTGACATCTTTACGTAGCGTAGGGTAGCACAGAAAGCGTTACTGACTTTTCTTGTGGGACTGGTACTATGTAAATTTCTGTATTGATGATTACAGTTTAACGTTTCTGTTTTCTTCTGGCAGGTCCTCTTCTGGAGAAGTTGATGGAGCAGTTGAGGGCTGACTTTGTCCACAGTCCTCCTTTGACTGGAGCGTATGCACCGAAGAAAGGTGATCTGTGTGCCGCCAAGTTCTCTGATGGCGAATGGTAAGGCTGCAACAGAATTAGTTATTAGTTAACAGTACTTCTTATTTGACTTTGATGCAATACTTTTCTGCATTAGTTTTTCCCATTGGATGGAATATATGGTAGACCTGGTGTTTTGCTTGTTGTGACAAGATGAGTTCAGTTTTCGGTTAGAATGTTCTTTCAGAATGTTTTGCCCACTTATGTGGCATTCTTCAGCTTAGCAGCTCATATGTCTCTTTGGGTATATACATGTATATGGTTTATATAGAATTATAAATATATTTTATATATATATATATAAAGTTCTAAACTGTTTGTCTTTGCAGGTATCGTGGTCGTGTGGATAAAGTTACTGGCACCACAGTTGCTGTTACATACGTCGACTATGGAAATGTAAGTGAACGTACTGTGTAAAGCTTACAATGATAACGATCAATTTAATGCATCCTGATGATTAACTGGTTCTCAATGAGATGCTGTTAATTGGATTTTGCTAATGTTTTTGACATATTTTGTCTGCAGGTTGTCTTTGTTACTTAATTTGCTGTAAAAATCTCTGTTGGTAGCAATTTAGTTATGAATTCAATATATTTCTTGCGAACCTCGGAGTATTGACCAGACTTCATTGTGATGATGCTGATAAAAAGTGTCATTCCATATGAAATCAACCAAAATTCAGAAACATCCCCCAAACTCACCATCGCAGAATTTGATGATGTTTGGCCAGTTTGCAAACTATTGCTATTAGGAGCAGGAAATTTGTCTGGTTGTGAAACATCTGTTTGTTAAGTATACAACAATCAGTGTCTCATTAATGAGACCTTAATCTTTACGAATAGGTTATTATACAGTGCACTGGACTAGTCTTTAATTCAGTCATTTAAAGAAATGTATATTCAACATCTGTTGCTTGAATATTTTAAAAGAACCTTACAATGGTCATTGGAACTTGGCTGATTTTTTTAAATTTAAAGTAATTTGTTTAGCATCTGATCTGTTTTGACTTTGGTATGTGTACTGATGAGGGAACATATCTTTTCAACAGTGATGACTGCAAATGTATGCAGATATCTCATTTAACCAAATGTTGTTAAATTGTGTAACAGAAAGAAGTGACAGAGGTGACGCGGTTGGCTACATTGCCAGCTACCTACCAGTCTCTACCTTTCCAGGCCAGCGAGTATGCCTTGGCATGCATCATTCCGCCCAAAGATGTACGTACTGATTCTCATTTTGCTGGTTATATGTGAGTCTATCTATCAGCTTCTACATCTCTAATTACTCTAATTATTTTGTCTCTGTTTCATGTGTGACCTCTAATTATATATTTTGCTTCTATTTCATGTGTGACCTCTGATTATTTTGTCTCTGTCTAATGTATGTAAAGGATGCTCTTGCTCTGAAAGTTGTGAAATAACGAGTTATGCAGTAAACTCTGTCTGTGTATAAACATAACTCTTCTTAACTAGATCATGTTTTACACAAAATTGAGCATGTTTAGTTCTTCTGATGACTAACTATTGGATCACATTCACTTTGTTCTGTCTATGTTATTACATGGTATCCATACGGTTTTAAAGACCGCGGTATTATGTTACGGTTGTGGTAATCGGGATGGGATTATTTCTTTGTGTTCAGGAAGAAGATATCCAGAACGCAGTTGACTTCCTCTACAATGAGGTACTTAACAAGCAGTACCTGTTGAACAACGAGTACAAGACAAGTGGCCTTGAGTATGTGACGCTCGTCTCCAGCAAAGATGACACTAAAGAGGACATCGCGAAGCTGCTCATCTCGAACGGCCTTGTCCAGGCAGAGGGACGCAAGGAGAAGTATCTGTCGAAAATTGTCACTGAATACAAGAAGGCTGAGGAGAAGGCAAAAGAGAGCAGGGTATGTTGCACGCTCAATGGAATGTCTCTGTCTGTCTGTCTGTCTGTCTGTCTGTCTGTCTGTCTCTCTGTCTCTCTGTCTCTCTTTCTCTCTCTCTCACCACAAGAGAGCAGGGTATGTTGCATGGTCAGTGGGCTCTGCATGTGTAAATTTGATTCCTCTCAAGGCACACAGTTGTCTTTCAACAGTTTTGTTTAACATTGATCATTTAAAAGAGACATTCTTTTCTGGCCATATAACTTACTTGGGTTGCAGAACTTGTTTATTGATTGCTGTTGTGTGAGAAATCTTCACATAAACTGACGCTGCAAGCCCCTCCTGTCTCTGTCGTTTCGTTAAGTATAGACCATGCAGAAATATCCTCAGTAGGCATGTGGATGTCCTTAACTGGGATGTGCAGATATGTATGTATGTGTATGGGCATTTATATAGCACCTTACAATGACCTCACGAAGGCACTTAACGTAACTGCCTGACAGTTGAAGATGTCCTGCTGCAATCTCAGCTGACCCACATATGAGTCCACCTCCCTCCCCCCCCCCCCCCAATCAACTTGTGACCAGTATAGTTGTTTTCAAGATTCTCTGTCTCATGATGTGTTCTGCTGTCTTCTAACCTTTGCCTCTTTTACCTAGATAATATTGTGATTGAAAGCTCTCCCTGGTGTTTTACTTTGTGTTTGCTCTACAGCATTCAAACTGCACAATTTTGTTGAATTTGAATTATTCTTTGCTGTTAAAGTATTGTTGGTGTGGCCGTGATTTGTTTTACCAATGTTTTGTTTAAAATTGCAGAAGAATATCTGGAGGTATGGAGACTTCACTGAGGATGACGTAAAGGAGTTCGGATATCAGAAGTAGACACGTCGTCGTTGGTCAGCCGCCACACAAGAGAATTTAACACAAGTTGAAGCTAGCAAATTTACCAGATTAATCGAAAAGAAGTTGAAGCTAGGAATCTATTAAATACAGTTCTGTAATTTTTCATGTATGTTCAATGTAAATTTTAACAACTCTATAAACTGATATACGTATTGAGACCAGTGCATGCAATTGTACATGTGTTTCTAACCACGTTCAGCCATTTGTGTAGCAATTCGTGCAATTGTGGATTTATCTCGAAATACTTACTTTGGTTTTTAGATTGCATGGTTGAAGTCACGATTATTCCTGATCTGTTTTTTCAGTTCGTTAAGATTATCAGGTTACTTCCTTCCGATACGTAGTTATGTGCCGTCTAGCAGCTTGAAGTGAGAAGGACTTACGATGCGGGTGAAAAGTGCAAATGCAGTTCATATTAAGTTACCTGTCATTGAAGTTTTATGTTTTAATACTGCGCTGAAGCAAAATGTTGTGCAGAGGAGTTTTTACCTCTTGCTGGCATCTTATTCTGTGCCTGGTTGTGAGAGCGTGTTCAATATGTTCGAGGTACTTTTAAACGGCCAAAGCATTAATGTTCCAAATTGCTGAGCACTTTCTGTCTTGTTGTGTACGTGACGAGGTTTATATGTAATTTTTTTTAAAGAAGATCTATATTTTAATTTGTAAATTTTAATGAAAGTTATGTTCCCACACGAAAGCTTGTCTTGAAGTTGAAGAAATCAAGATGCCTAGATTATATAATGCTTCTGTTGCAGTAGTTTACATTGAGCGATTATTATTGGATTGTAGCTTGTGTTTAAGTATGCGCATAATCCAATGAAAAGATATGTTACTTTGAGAAAATAAATCAGCAGTCTTGTTAGTCGTTGGCCGTTGAAATGAACTGGTGGGAAATAAGGAAAACATTTAATTCTGTTCAGTTTCTGTGTTTGTTGTCTAATCACTTGATCACTGCAACTTGGCATATTTCTTAATTGTTTGATTTGATAATCATTGAAAGGCTGAAATTGCAGAGTTGTTTCCTAGTGATGGTTTAGGATCTTGTTAAGAACCAGTCAGTTGGGCTCATGTCTTTTATCGATTAACCTCTGAAAAATTGTTGTTTCTGCTTGTTTCGTAGTTTACATCCTTGTCAGCAGTTTGGGGCTAGCTCTTTATTTTCACACTGGGCTGCTTATGCTACTAATGTTATTTTTTTTTGTGATCATTATATTTGGTTATAATTTCAGCAATTCTGTTTATATGTGTTGCGTTTGTATGACCTTGTGAAATGAGGCAGTAATAGCTTGTCAACATGTAATGATTGACAACCTGATACAAGGTAGATGGCTACTGGACAATTCTACTGTTTACCTTTTGGTTTTTTTCTGATATCGGAAACTTTGGCATGCACCAGAACCGGAAGTTGTAATTTTGACATGGGCTGCTTTATAAACTGAAATACGCTTATTTACCAATTTAGAGTCATTTCAAAAGGAATTGTTTTACAATGGAAAGTGCTACAAGATGAGAATGTGACAGAATGCGCCTTATTCTTCAATATGGCGCTGTTCTGATAAGATTTTAACGCCAGAATGATTCATGCTAAAATTCACATGATGCAGGTTTGTCATCCTTCATGGTGTGTGGATGGAAAACACAAGTAATGTCCCACTCGTTTTAGCTTCCACTGATTGAGAATCGAGCGTCCTATAATTACGTTGTGAAGGTAGCATGACTCTTCTTAACTCAGGATAAACTACTTGTGCATTATTTCAGGTGACTATTTTAAAGACTAACTGTCCTGTTGATATTACACTTGGAATTAAGAAGATCGGTGTCGTTCACATAATTACGTTTCCTTTGCACACCAATCAGTGACAGGTGGTCCTTCGGTAGACAGGGATTCATTGACTGCTGCTGTTGTCATCTAGTTGTATTGTTGCACTAGTGGCTTCAGAACAACGTATGTATGATGGTGCTGTCCAGTTTATTGGAGTTGTACAACGTTAGAGTGGAAGATGGCAGTCTTGATGTGGACATGCATGTGATGTATTGAACTTCTGCAGACCTGTGTGTGTGTGTGTGTGAGGAAATGTTCATTTAGGAATGTCTGCATACAGAGAAAGATTCGTGTGTCATTTAAACAAGATCATTTGGCTTGTGTTGACTTGCTCTCTTGTGTATTTATCTGTGCAAATACAGTATTTTAAGCCGAACAACCGTATCATTTCTTTTTCATATAAATTATTATGACCATTTATAGAAGACCTTAAAAGAAGGTATAAGCATACGACATAATATGTGTTGTGACTGTAGATGAGAAAGAACGAGCCTTCCACCAATAATATACCCTTCGACATAATATGTGTTGTGACTGTAGATGAGAAAGAACGAGCCTTCCACCAATAATATACCCTTCGACATAATATGTGTTGTGACTGTAGATGAGAAAGAACGAGCCTTCCACCAATAATATACCCTTCGACATAATATGTGTTGTGACTGTAGATGAGAAAGAACGAGCCTTCCACCAATAATATACCCTTCGACATAATATGTGTTGTGACTGTAGATGAGAAAGAACGAGCCTTCCACCAATAATATACCCTTCGACATAATATGTGTTGTGACTGTAGATGAGAAAGAACGAGCCTTCCACCAATAATATACCCTTCGACATAATATGTGTTGTGACTGTAGATGAGAAAGAACGAGCCTTCCACCAATAATATACCCTTCCAATTATAATAATTGAATTGCTTTCTCTCTTCTTTCTCTTCCGTGTGTGCCAATAATTAAAGGATGGCTGGACTTTTGGACGCCGTTAAAATAAGAATAATAAATTATTACGCTACACTTGACTCCGCCAACTGGGGTTCAGAGTAATTTTCTTATTTCCCTCACCCCCAAACAGCGTCTTCTCCCATCCATTGGTCTGAAGTGCTTCAAGTAGGCTCATCGCCTGACTCCCTCACATTAAGCATTATCTTTACACATAATATACTTGACGTCTTGCACTGGCTTCCAATCTGCACGCATCCACTGCAATGTATATTCTCTTTCTGGAACAGCTGGGATATGCTCCCAAATAGCTTACCACTCAAACTATGCGCCTATGCAGAAGCTGTTTATTATACTGTAGACAACTAGACATCTTCATATCTCTCGTTGCGTTCTGCAAGTCATCTTGAGCTTTTTGTGACTATAGGACTGCTCAGTCTGCTCTTGTCCAACATCTGGCGTTTGCTGTGGTTGGTCCTTCCATTCGGAATTACCTTCCTCCCTCACTAAAGGCTAAACTGATTACACCGTTTCTCTCATCAGTCTCTCATTCTTTAAAGGCATTTCTCCCTCCCTCCCGAAGTTTCTGTGCTGAGAGCGCCTCTGAATAGTCAATCTGCGAGATGGGCCAATATATATATTATATATATATATATACTATATATCTATATAAATATAGATATATTATATATATATATATATACTATATATCTATATAAATAAAAATGAAACTTTCCAATAGTTTGTGTAAAGTGTTCTCGAAAAGTACCGCACAGATTGTTTTGAAAATTTAACAAAACCTTCCATTCCTATAGAAGAGTTTCCATTTTTCTTTTTATCCGAAAAAACGGGGGAGGGGAGGGGGAGTCTTTTCTGCCACAGCAACGCGTGGCCGGGTACAGCTAGTATTATATATAAATAAATCTATAGATACGATATGATAATATGGAGCGCGTTGGTGTAGTGGCGGCGTCGTTGCCTTGGAGCCGGAAGGTTCGAGGTTCGAATCCACCTTAAATCGCCGCGTATAGGGACCTTGGGCAAGTCCTTCACTCACAATTGCTGAGCGATTCGGCGTGAAACTCCGATGCAGTGTCCGCGCTGTATTCGGGAGCGCCTCTGAGTATAGCGAGTTGAAGGGCGCTATAAAAAGTGCACAAACAAACAAACAATAGCTTCAAACTCTCCACAAACAGGAACCGCAATCCGTATCTCGATTAATGTATGGCACCCAAAACAGCGAAGTCGCTGATCTTAGACTTGTTATATACATAGGCTATAGGCCTATTCACAAACGCGCATGCAGTCAGTGAAGTGATTAATTATGAGGACGAGGTCAAAATCGTTGGGTCAAGAAGGTAGACAAATATCAGACGGTAATGGTAGAATTTGAGCGACAATTAATGGAAGGCTATAATTAGGGCTGTTGTTCGATTAAAAATTTTAATCGAAATTAATCGTGCGATTAATTTTTTTAATCGCAATTAACGCCAAATTAATCGCAATACATTTCCGTAAAATATAGGCCTATTAATCTTACTATTTTCTAAGGAACCCTGAAGCATATAATTTTAATGACTGATTGCATTATTTCTATTGCAAACATACTCAATAACCTTTGGCTTAGTAGGCTTAGGCCTATTTAATCTGCATTTAGTCTATTGAAAAATTTTGTATGACAGACAGAATTGAATTGAAACACTGTTCAAATCAGTAAAAACCTCAAACTCCAGTTATTTTTTCGTTTGAGCCACCTTTAATTAAAATTATATAGACCTAAATGAAAATTAGACAACCGTCTCTGACTATCAAAATTAATTATTTATTCAACCAATTGTATATGCAGACCAGTTTATTTACATTGGTGGGTTCAAGGGATGCTCTTAATAATTAACAACAGTAGGTCTACTAGATCTATATCGAACCTCATTATTTAATCACAATTTTTCGCAAGAGGTTGCGGTTCTTGCCAAACCTCGTCTCAGTTGTCCTTTGGTAAACATTTATTATTTGAAACCTGGATCCAATGGTCTTGCCATCTCCTTGAGTTCAACCAATGTAGTCTGACGGGGTGAGGAAACAACTTTAGTGGACGATGCGATGCGGCCGATGTCAACGGCTCGTCGTTAGCGTTTGACGCATGTTAGGCGATAATTGAGCAAAGAATTGTTACGATAATAGCCCACCCAAATTCTTTTTTGGAATATTTGCCAAAGAATGAATCACTAGTTTTAATTAAGTAGGGCCTACATGTATGAGCCTTTCGTTTAAACGAGTTTTTCTGCCTCCGATTCCATTTTAATCGCGTACGATTAATGCGTTAAAATTTTTAATCGCAAATTTTTTAACGCGTTAATCGCACGCGTTAACGCGATTAAATCAACAGCCCTAGTAGGGCTGTTGTTCGGTTAAAATTTTTAATCGAAATTAATCGCGCGATGAATTTTTTTTAATCGCAATTAACTGCAAATTAATCGCAATGCATTTCTTTCAAATATATTAATCTAATTATTTTCTAAGGACCCCTGAGGCATAGCCTACTATTTTAATGACTGAATGCATTCTTTCTATTGCAAACATATTTAATAACCTTTGGCTTAGGCCTGTTGAATTTCTGCATTTAGTTTATTGAACGGTTTTGTATGACAGACAGAATATGAAACACTGTTCAAATCAGTCAACTGCTCAAAATCCCTTAATTTTTATCATTTGAGCCACCTTTAATTAAAATGCCTATAGGCCTAAATGTGAAAATTATACAACCGTTTTCTGACTTTCAAGGTTAATTATTTAGGCTATTCAGCCAATTGTAGGCCTAGGCCTATAGGCAGACCGGTTTATTTAGGCTACATTGTTCGGTTCAAGGGATAGTAATTCTTATTAATTAACAATAATAGGTCTACTACCGTATTGAACCTCATTATTTAGTCGCAATTTTTCACAAGAGGTTGCTGTTCTTGCCAAACCTCGTCTCAGTTGTCTTAATTAAATTAAACTAGGAATTAAACTACATAAATTTTATGTAGCCTAAAGATTTATAATTTGAAACCTGAAATCCATTGGTCTTTCTCATGGAGTTCAACCAATGGCCATGTAGGCCTACGTACGTAGTCTAACGCCTGACGAGGTAAAGAATTGCTACGATAATAGCTAGCCTACTCAAATTCTTTTTGGGAATATTTGACAAAGAAATTGAAAGAATGTAGGCTATCACTAGCTATACGAGCCGTCCGTTTAAAACGAGTTTTTCTGCCTCTGATTCCATTTTAATCAGATCTAATTAACGCGTACGATTAATGCGTTAAAATTTTTAATCGCAAATTTTTTTAACGCGTTAACGCGATTAAATCAACAGCCCTAATTTTTAATTAGCACATCATCATCATTGCTCTCCTCCGTCCGGCCGCGCCGACGATGAGGCCTTTACATGGCGTCTCCACCCTGTTCTGTCCTTGATGATATAGGCCTATCCATGGCATTCCTCATATCCATGTTCCCTTTCTTTCAGATCTTCTCTTATGTTGTCCATCCAAGTTTTCCTTTGGCGCCCTTTGCTTCTCCCTCCCTCCACGTTGCCGTGCAGGGCTGCAGCTGGTAATCTTTTGTCATCCATCCTTGATACGTGTCCAAACCACGTGAGTCTTCTAGCTCTTCCTGATCTTGTCCACTATTGTTTCCTCCGCTCCCGGTTCAATTAGCACATAGCCTAGCACAATTCTATTAGTTAACACTGTACCACAATTAGCATTAATTTACAACACTTAGGCCTATTGTAGCGTTCTATAAGGCCGCTACAATTTAACGTCCTTTTAGGCCGCTCGGCGTACTTACTTATTAATTTGCAGCCTTGCTAAATTTGCGACCGGCCTTCGGTTTTAGCCGCTTTTAGATCCGACCTTCGGTGCAGTACTTCGCTGCAACAGAAAGTGTCGCAATGCGACACTCTATTTTTAGATTCTGCCGACGTGTAAGTCGCTGATTGGTTGATCCGGATCACGTGACCGCTTCCAACGCCAAAATGCGCAGTCGACTGGAAGTTTTCATCGGAGTGAGAGGTCGGCTCGTGTAGACAAGAAATTCTGTATATTCTGGGTCTAAAAATGCTGAATGTGTGGCTGATTGCCTGATTTCATGAAAAAGAATATACCGTTGACTAAGCGACTGGTTTTGGGACAGTTTGCAGCCGATTCTGTGTGAAACTTTATTGTCATATATTCCAATATTCGGACAAGAAATCTTCCGATCTTCTTTTCATATTTGAATGCGAGTGTTGGCCAAATTGCACGGAAATTCCCAGGAAAGTATTAACTAATCTAATTGCTCCATAACAGAATCCGAAACCAAGAGTAGTTAATTAATTAGAAATAAATGCTCACTGATAATAAGGATTGAAACCTAAGTCGATATTGAATAACGGTTGAAAGCTACCGTCTGAATTGTGATTCATTATACCTGACTGTTAATTATAAAACGCGATTACTGGAATTAAGGTTGTGCACGCCTGTTGATTATTTACGGAGATTCTGCTGACTTTTAAAGACATATTGCATAGCTATTGAAGAACAATATCTAGGCCCGATCACAGATGTTAATTGTCAGCAACGCTTGTACATTATACTCAGTTGAATTGCTTAATTAAAATAAATTAAATCTGACGTTAATAAATCATTGAATAATGGAAACTCCTAACAGGTCTGAGGATCACTCTGATGAGGAATTAGAGGAATGCATAACTGGAGGGGACAAGGGAGGAACCCCAGACCGTCTTGACCAATTAGAAATAAAGGGTAAACAAGTTGGGGAACTCTTACTAACCGTTTCAGAAACCCTGGGGATGTTCATGGAACGACAGGAGTCCCAATTCAAGAGCCTTAGTCAAGAGATAAGCCACTTACAAGAGCAACACCACCGGGGTAGTCTTTCCCGAGAAGAGGGTGAGGTAATGAGGGAAAAGAGAAGGGAAGGGTTGACCGCATCTAAGGATTGGGGATTTACACAATCTGTTGAAGGGGATTCGAACCCAGACGGTCTTCAATTAGAGGAAGCCGTCGTTCCCAGACCGGGAACCGCAGACATATGTCGCCACTCGACCGAAGCCATTCCTGGTACCGATGAGAGACATCCCCGTCCTGAGGTGGAAGACCCAACCCTAAACTACGACTTTACCAGAGGGAAATCAATGGATCCCGTAGAGCTTACCTACTTGAATGGATCTGTAGTCTTACCTGACAATAGAGAACCCCTTCAACAGTGCGGCGCCTCATTTGAATTTCCAGGGCGGGCACCTACCACTTGGGAGGCTGAAGAGCAATACCAAGGGTGGGACCCCCGGTCACGTGGTTTTCTTTCGAGGTGGGGGCAGGCCGTTACACTATTTGATTTCTTATTAGCTTGTTTAAATCTGAGTTGAGAAATTAGGCTAGGTCCTAGGCCTATAGGCTGAATATTGAAATCTGTTCAAATTTAAAATCTGAACATAAGTTCACATAGGCCTAATTCCATTTCCATGCTGGCATAAACTAGGCTAACACAACTGAAAGGCTAAACCTGAATTAATTGTAGGCCTAACTATTGACTAAGAAGTTTAGGCCTAAATTGTAGATCTGCTTAAAATTACTGCTTATGGGGTCCCATCCATTTAGGCCTATATATTACGCATTATAAGCTTACTACCGGTAAGAATTCGGCGATGTTGCGTTCGGGTGCGCGTTTAGTCTATGGCGAGTTGGTTTCGACGAAATAATATGTACGCCATTGTAGGGCCTAGCCTACTACAGTAGTATACTACCTAACGCTACGTAGGCCAATAAATCCGACTTTTGACGTACAAATAGGCCTAAGCCTGTTTTGTAGGCTACCGTATTTATAACTGTAGGCTATGAGTCTGTAGGCTATCATCCTAGTCGTGAGATGTTGCTTTATTACATGCCGTAAAACCCATATGGATGTGCAGTTACTCTGTGCAGTAAATAGTAGGCCTAGGATAACCCATGTTAAATAAATGTCTCATAGATGACTGTCTTTATATAGCTAACTAACTTTGGCAAATGCGGGGGAGGGGTTGTAGAACAGCTTACATAATTATAACTTACACACGGCTAGAAGTTCAAACCGCGCAACTTGTCTCGCGTTTGGGCAAAAGTCCGTAAAGCTACAAGCTAGGTGTGAATGCCAGGCCAAACTTCGAAGAGGTGCCTAGATGATTGATTATAAGGATTATCATTGTGTAGGCCTAACCTTAGACCACCAACACACACACACACACACACACACACACACACACACACACACACACACACACACACACACACACACCAGTGTTTAATCCAGACGGCTCTGGGGGGGGGGAAGTTTCCCCCCAGGATTGACATTTCCCCCCCCCCCCCCAGAAAAATTTGACAAAATGATATTGGTTTTTAGTTACTATTTTCATCGTTGTTTTATATGAAGTGTTATAATATACCGTGATGTTATTTACTATTATATGATTATTATTTATTATTTACTATTATTATATAGGATACTATCATGTTGCAATTAGTATAACTTACCGTATATATTTGTATAAACACTATTTTTGCACAACTAAAAACAGATATGACGTCCCCACCAGAAAATTTGACAAAATGCTTATAGTTTTAGTTGCTGTTTACATCATCGAATTACGTGAATTGTTATAATATACTGTAATATTATTTATTATTATATGGTCAATGGTTATAATGTTATTATTTACTATTATAATATATGACACAATCCTGCTAAAATGAGAATAACTTACTGCTAATATTTGTACAAATACTACTTTTGTACAACTGAATGGCTTCTCAAAAGTGGTATCCTTCAAATTTTAAACTGTAGGCCTGAAATTTCAAAATGTTTGGTCCTATTATTTGAACACATACACCGTGGTTCAAAAAAAAGTAAGCCAAATTGTTTTTCATATATCTCCAATGCCTGATAACATATCACGCTAAAATTTTCCAAATATTTTGAGAAGTGGACCAAGAATATGATTCCAAAATTTCATTAGATAATGTTGAACGGATAAAAAGATATGAATATTTAAACTTCATATGCCGAAATTTCAGTTTACAAGCAATTTTCTGTCAGATTCAATAAAATGTTTCCTTATTATTTCCAATGCCGGATGATTAATCATTCTAAAATTTTCCAGATATGTAGAGAATTGAACTAACAATATGACCCCAGCAGTATGGTTTGATAATTTAATTAAATAAGATGCTCAAAATGTCCCTCTCCTGCTTGCACGCGAGCCTGGAAGCCTGGCGCCATGCATTACGTAGCAGCAACCTCGATTATCCTCTGATCCAGGCCATCCCACACTTCCAACAAGCTTTGCTTCAGATCTTTTATATCATGGATTGTTGTCTGGTAGACTCGGTCTTGCATCACGCTCCACGTTTTATAGTCGACAGAATTAAAATCTGGGCTGTTCGGAGGCCATTATGTGGGAGAAATGAAGTCTGACGTCTCTCTTGTCAGCATTTCGGTGGTTTCCTTGGCTCTGTGAACTGGCGCTGTTTTGTTGAAAAACAAAGCTGTCTTCTGGGACTAGATTTCTGATTACAGATAGAAGATGTTGTGACAGCAGAACATCGCAATAATAGGCTCCATCCTAAGTTTTACTGCAGTATCAATGAAGACTAAATGGGAACGGCCAAGCGTCGAAACCGCAACGGACGCCATAACAAACTTGCTGAAAACTGAAATTTCGGGTGGTGAAGTTGAAATATCCATATCTTTTTATCCCTTCAAAATTATGACATGATATTTGGCAATCCTATTCCTGGTTCAATTCCCTAAATATTGGCTAAAGGTTTTTATGATTACTCATCAGACATCAGAGATGTAAGAAAAACAGTTTGGCTTACTTTTTTTTTATTGAATCTGACAGAAAAATTGCTTGTAAACTGAAATTTCGGTATATGAAGTTTGAAAATTCACATATTTTTATCCGTTCAACTTTACCTCATGACATTTTGGAATCATATTCTTAGTCCACTTCTCTAAATATTTGGATAATTGTAGCTTGATATGTCATCAGGTATTAGAGATATATGCAAAACAATTTGGCTTACTTTTTTTTGAACCACGGTGTATATAGTAAAACCTAAAAACAACATCATTACTACACATGGTTTCTTGAATTTGGCACCTGTAGTTTATTAGTTCTTGGTTGGTTTGTGTACCATTAAATATGATTTCAGAAAGTATGTCCTGGTCAGCAATTCAGGACCATCAATTGGGAAACAGGGTTAAACTGATATAGTGCTGAAAAATCAGCTTATATAGGCTACTATTATATTCATGTTTGCATTTATTCATTAGAATAACTCAGCAACAGGAGAACTGAGCTGCTGAACTCGATACATAAAGATATTTTTTTATTGTAATTATAATCATATATTATATTAGATCCTAAAACACTTTTCATCAGTACTGAATAGTCTAATGGAGTTATTTTGCTAAAATGGCACCTTAAAAGAGGAGGCCTACCATTACAGTGTGGAAGTGGAAATACCCCCCCCCCAAAAAAAAATATTTGTTAAGTGTTGCTTATATTTATTGAAGTCCACTCTTATAAGCACTGAAAAGTGTACAGGCAGTTTGTTAAGATGACACCTTAAAATGCTGCCATTGCAAAGTGGAAATTCAAAAAGTTTCTGATGGGGCTCTGAAAAAGTACAGGTATTTTGTTAAGATGGTACCTTAAAATGCTACCATTGCAATGTGGAAATTCAAATAGTTTCTGATGGGGCTCTGATAAAGTACAGGTATTTTGCTAAGATGGTACCTTAAAATGCTACCATTGCAATGTGAAAATTCAAATAGTTTCTGATGGGGCTCTGAAAAAGTACAGGTATTTTGCTAAGATGGTACCTTAAAATGCTACCATTGCAATGTGGAAATTCAAAAAGTTTCTGATGGGGCTCTGAAAAAGTACAGGTATTTTGCTAAGATGGTACCTTAAAATGCTACCATTGCAATGTGAAAATTCAAATAGTTTCTGATGGGGCTCTGAAAAAGTACAGGTATTTTGCTAAGATGGTACCTTAAAATGCTACCATTGCAATGTGGAAATTCAAAAAGTTTCTGGGGCACATCCCCCTCCCCATACCCCTCCCTCTGCGGGTCTCGGCGCTACGCGCCTCATGAGCATCCTTCAGACGCTCGATTGTCTCCCCCCCCCAGAAACCTGAATTCCTCCCCCAGCGGGTGGGGACTAGATTAAACACTGCACACACACACACACACACACACACACACACACACACACACACACACACACACAATCGCTGCACAATGCACTCGCTGACGCAATAACGCAGAAAGAGTCATCTCTGCTTATTACCATAAATTATTTTTTACTCGTAGTTGTCCTTATCATCAGTAAAAAATTCTATTCTCTATTTTATGTGATGTGCATCATCAAAAGGTCGGAGTTTATGCTGCAGACCAACGTTGCGGAATATGTTGGATATAATATAATTATTATGCTGCATGGTGTCATTGGTGTCATTGGTGTGTGACTTGATCACACGTGGATGAATCCATCGCAGCCTGCGCCGCATCTGGGTCTGGCTCAGCATCAGCAGCTGGCGTCCTCCAGCCAGCGATAGCCAGTTTAAACAGCCAATCATCGCGCATGTCGACCAACAGCGCACCTGGCGATGGATGGACGAACGATGATGATGTTTAATCATCACCAGACCGATAACTGAACCACGCATGCGCATCTTACGTTTCCTGGACGTGAATTATTGGGAGGAGAGAGAGAGGGAGGTAGGGAAGGACGGAGGGATGGACAGTTGGCTCATCGCTCTGACTGTGAGACTCATGCATGTTATAACAATAATAATAATACTATAGCCAATGTGATGATGCATGTTGTGTGGTTAAGCCCTCGTGGGGATTGCCGATCTAGCACAGCAGCCGATGCAGAATCATGTTCGACATTGGAAAGGGGTTCGGCAGAAAGCAACTCGAAATGGATTATGAGTGTAGTAAAGATGGAGAGAAGTGGAAGAGAGGACATAATAACATTAAGAGAAGAGGAGGGAACATGTAAGTCAATGATTCGTTCGGGAACTATGCAGAGCATCCGACGAATACGAAATCTCAACATCCTGTGGTCCATGTTGTTAACCTACGTCACCATTCTATTGTCGCTATGCCTGACTGGTAAGTTGTAGGCCTAGCTAGACCGTATAGACCTACATGTAGCCTGTATACTGTTGACTTCAGAATCGTAACTTTCTTTTAGAAACTAGAAAGTGGTAGGATGCAAAATTTGCATTGTTTCCCTTCAGAACTGTTATGTTATGCTATGTTATGTTATGTTATGCTATCTTATGTTATGTTATGCTATGTAGATCACCATCAGTTCGCTCTGGTAGTCTTCCGTGATCTTTCTCTCATTTCACAACTTGCCTTTTTCCTCGGGGTTGCACGCACTGCATGAGAACGCTTCTGAAAGGCTTTTGCTGTAAAGAAGCGCTCTACAAGTTATCGGATGCAATACAATAGGCCTACAATGCAATACAATGCAATGCAATTGCGACGGCATCTCTATATCTTATAACCTAATATACGTATTGCCTAATACAATACAATACAAGAGATCAAGTTTGTTATATGAATGAAGTGGACGGTTGGAGGAAGCTGAGTAGGCTAAAGACGAAAATATATCTGACATTATAGTCAGATATTTTGGGGCAAGACCACGCTGAGCCTTTATGATCAGAGTGAGGATCTTAAATTGTATACGAGCACGGAGAGGAAGCCAATGAAGTCCACGAGATGCACATCCTCGTCTCATGTCATCTGCAACTCCACGGGCTGCCACCTTCCCATACTCGTCGTACCAATTCATGAACACTGAAACTGGAGACCTTCGACGATCGAATGAATTTCCTCCACGAATCATCTCTTCGAAGAATGTGGGTATGCACGACGTCCAGGTACGTGAAATGAAACCTGAATCAGAAAAGATCGCGTTCGCTTCTGCTTCGATTCCTCGTATGCCCACCCTGACGACATCTTCGAGTCGGCCGATAATGTCAACGATGTCTTCGTCGGTAAAAACCCAGGTTACCCAGAGCTACGAATACTTACCTCCTGAGAAAGTACAGCCCATCTTCGTGCCTTACTACGGTCCAGTCTCGTACAATGAACAGGTTGCTCTGGCGAAACAATTAATGCAGTGGCCAACAATGGAACCGATTGTCGCGGGTGGTCCTACAGATGAACTGCCTAATCCGTTCATACTCGTGAGCGGTGTTGCTTCTGAAAAACCGCCCACAATTGTCAGCTCTTGTGCTCGAGAGTTGTCGCCGAAAAAGGACACTGCCGAACCGTCTCGATCTGAACCAATTGCTCGTGAAAGGAAAGAACCTGCTGGAAAACTACTAACTGAACATTCAAATTTTCCAGATAGAAGAATGCCATCGCAAATGAAGCTGGACCGATACAACGGTAAGACCTCGGTAGAAGTGTTCCTTAAGAAGTTCGAAGTATGCTCGAAAAGTAACCGTTGGACTGAAGAGGAGAAACTGGCCCAACTGACGTGCGCGCTAATTGAACCGGTAGACCAACTTCTGCATGAATTCGACTCGGAAGCCATCACCACCTGCACCGATCTAGTCGACCGTCTTCGACTACGATACGGAAGCTCAGACCAGGCAGCCTTGTACCAAACCAAACTGAATACCCGTCGTCAGAAATTGGGTGAGGATCTCGGTCAGCTGGTACAAGACATCCGAAAGCTTATGATCTTAGCTTTCCCAGGACCGTCGTCCGCGCATAGTGAGACAATCGCTATTCGAGCTTTTCTTGACGCTCTGTCAGACAAGGACCTAGCTCTTAAGGTAAGAGAGCGGGAACCAACCACGTTAGATAGCGCCTACAAAATCGCTCTCCGGTTGGAAGGCTACCGACGCGCTGATGAAGACACCACCGGGTTCCACGACCGTCAACCGGGTCGCATCAAGACAGTGAGAGAAGTGGACATCAACCTCGACGAAAAATTCAACCAGATGCAAGAGACGCTGACCCGACAGATGAAAGAAATGTTCCAGAACCAGTTGAGTGCTACTTCAACTGAGGGTCAGTTTCGGCAATGGCAGCCGCAGCGTTCGTCACCACCCTGGAGAGGAACAGGAATCAACAATCAACAATGGAACCGAAAATGAGACAATAACTTTCCTTGGGTGAAACGGGACAATCGTCGCTGCTATGAATGCAATCAACCGGGACATTTGGCTCGCGTTTGTCCAGAACGTCCCCAGAGGTCGCCAGCGGATGAAGAATTCGAAGAAACCGCCGGGAATCCTGAAGGTAACGTCAGACACGTCCAAGGTAGGAATGATGCCTACCTGTCTGTGAAACTGAATGGAAGATCCCTCCTAGCCTTGCTTGACTCTGGCTGCGAAATGACATTATGCCCTGCTTCGCTAGTAGACCCAAAAGATGTGCAGAATTCTGAACAGTCCTTGTTAGCTGCTAACGGGTCTGCTATTCGTGTTGTGGGAGAGACAATACTGAAACTGCAAATCGACGGTCATGAATTCCAGATTCCCTGTTTAGTCACAGAACAGGTATCTGAACTGATCCTTGGACTTTCCTGGATGAAAGACGAAAATGTACTTTGGCATGTCGGTCGCAACTGGATTCTGGCGGGAAGTCACCGATTCGACGTTCACTGCAAGCCACGTGTGAGACTGTGCCGCAGAATAGAAATCGCTCGGAGAAATGAAAGAAAGGAAGAAATCCATGCCGTGCAACCGAATTCGAAAACTTGTGAGAAGCCATGGACCCGCCAGCCGGAACGTGCAGAAACCGGAACTCCACGCCTGACGGAAACTTCCGAGTCGTCGAACTTCGCTTCGAATCTACTCCCTCCTAAGGTGGTAGCCCGGAATCCTTCTAACGAGGATGTGCATCCTTCTCCCGGCTTCGCAAACCCTCCCTCCGTTGGTGTACATCTTCCGTCTGTTCTTGCCGACTTCTCTTCGGAAGATGTGCATCTTCCCTACGTCCTCGCCGCATATCGAGCAAGTGAAAGTGAGAGCACCGGATTCACACCTAACCGGCTGTTCCTGTCAAGAGAGTTGTGCATGCCGATTGATTTAGTTTTAGGAGATGTTCCAGTTGCAAATGCTTTGTCTAGTACCGATGATTTTGTTGTGAATCAAATTGAGAATGTGCATAATAATTTTGAAATTGCTCGAAGATTTATGCAGCGCCATGTCACTAACAGAAATTTCCGGTATGATATGAGAGTGAAACCCGCTAGGTTTCCCATAGGTCCTTTAGATTTGGAGACCTTGAATGGATTGAATAATCCTGAAGCTGAAGAATTAATGTCTGTTGCGAGACCTCGCAGGAACATTGTTCGCCCCGTAAGATATAGGTAACGTATAGCTAGTGTAAGATAATATCGCGTAATGGCGATCGGTTTAGGCTTTGGCGAGAAGCCTGATTTGAGTTCCTTTGGATGAACAAATATATATGAAGTTTTTGTTTCTAAACTTGATCTAGGTTAGATCATGGGGGTAGGTAAGAATTGTTTACTTGTCGTTTTACTTGCATTGTTTTCTTTGTTGCCACGAAGAAGGGCAAGAATGCTGTGCTTGTTTGTAGTATAGAAGATGTGATTGCATAACCATGATTAATTGTATAATCCATGATGAGATTATTTGCTATTTTGAATTCTATACGGTTAGTGAAGGCAGGGTTCGGATGTAGAATAGTGGGTTGTAATTGTCCAGACAGCGTTACGGGTCTATTCTATTATATTCCGTCCTGTAAGGTGGACGTAGAAAGTCTTTTGCATAAGTCAGGGAGAAATCCGTACTAGCTTCTTGGGTATGTTTCCCTGAATAGTAAATCCTTTGTTTGCTAGTTCCGGAAGGTCTGCTCTGTTATGCTCCGTCTTGTAAGGTAGACGTCGACAGACTATTACATAGGTCAAGGAGAAATCCGTCCTAGTGTGGCTTGGGTATGCTTCGCTAAGCAGTAAAGCCTTTGCTTAATAGTTCAGCCCTAGAGTAACGTGTAACGTGGGTAAAGAGGTATTGACTGCCCATCGCTGATAGCGATTGTATGTTGAGCTAAGGTACAGAGTTTTCCCAGAAATCTCTTTGGTTACCGGTGAGGATAGAATTAAAAGCAATACAGTCTTCTTTTATTGGTAATGTGCATTTGATTCATAGTATTGGTAACCTGTTAAATTGGAATCTAATGTGCTGATTTGTTAGCATAATCGTATAGTAAGGATTGGTGCCGGAGCGGGGAATATTGTGTTTGGAAGACATTTATTAATCCTAGTAAGTGGCTCCGTGCAATTGAAGGATTAGGAATGATGATTATAATTTGTGTTAACTGTAAATTTGTTTCAGCACAGAGATTCTTTGCGATACTCCTTAATTGCTGATACCAGTTTCGTGATGTGCATAAGTTTAGACTTGATAAATTCTTTTTTGGGCATGAACCCTTTTTCACCTAAGCGTACCGGGGTTGTCGGTACAATGTGTATCAATTGAGGATCTTGTTCTTACGTAGTACCGTAGTAAATTAGTTAAGGTTGCTTAATTATATTGTTTGGTTTCGGATCCTATTCTGGAAATTTTCCATTAAGGTGGAAAATTGGATTAAGTGGGGGGGTGTGTAGCGTTCTATAAGGCCGCTACAATTTAACGTCCTTTTAGGCCGCTCGGCGTACTTACTTATTAATTTGCAGCCTTGCTAAATTTGCGACCGGCCTTCGGTTTTAGCCGCTTTTAGATCCGACCTTCGGTGCAGTACTTCGCTGCAACAGAAAGTGTCGCAATGCGACACTCTATTTTTAGATTCTGCCGACGTGTAAGTCGCTGATTGGTTGATCCGGATCACGTGACCGCTTCCAACGCCAAAATGCGCAGTCGACTGGAAGTTTTCATCGGAGTGAGAGGTCGGCTCGTGTAGACAAGAAATTCTGTATATTCTGGGTCTAAAAATGCTGAATGTGTGGCTGATTGCCTGATTTCATGAAAAAGAATATACCGTTGACTAAGCGACTGGTTTTGGGACAGTTTGCAGCCGATTCTGTGTGAAACTTTATTGTCATATATTCCAATATTCGGACAAGAAATCTTCCGATCTTCTTTTCATATTTGAATGCGAGTGTTGGCCAAATTGCACGGAAATTCCCAGGAAAGTATTAACTAATCTAATTGCTCCATAACAGAATCCGAAACCAAGAGTAGTTAATTAATTAGAAATAAATGCTCACTGATAATAAGGATTGAAACCTAAGTCGATATTGAATAACGGTTGAAAGCTACCGTCTGAATTGTGATTCATTATACCTGACTGTTAATTATAAAACGCGATTACTGGAATTAAGGTTGTGCACGCCTGTTGATTATTTACGGAGATTCTGCTGACTTTTAAAGACATATTGCATAGCTATTGAAGAACAATATCTAGGCCCGATCACAGATGTTAATTGTCAGCAACGCTTGTACATTATACTCAGTTGAATTGCTTAATTAAAATAAATTAAATCTGACGTTAATAAATCATTGAATAATGGAAACTCCTAACAGGTCTGAGGATCACTCTGATGAGGAATTAGAGGAATGCATAACTGGAGGGGACAAGGGAGGAACCCCAGACCGTCTTGACCAATTAGAAATAAAGGGTAAACAAGTTGGGGAACTCTTACTAACCGTTTCAGAAACCCTGGGGATGTTCATGGAACGACAGGAGTCCCAATTCAAGAGCCTTAGTCAAGAGATAAGCCACTTACAAGAGCAACACCACCGGGGTAGTCTTTCCCGAGAAGAGGGTGAGGTAATGAGGGAAAAGAGAAGGGAAGGGTTGACCGCATCTAAGGATTGGGGATTTACACAATCTGTTGAAGGGGATTCGAACCCAGACGGTCTTCAATTAGAGGAAGCCGTCGTTCCCAGACCGGGAACCGCAGACATATGTCGCCACTCGACCGAAGCCATTCCTGGTACCGATGAGAGACATCCCCGTCCTGAGGTGGAAGACCCAACCCTAAACTACGACTTTACCAGAGGGAAATCAATGGATCCCGTAGAGCTTACCTACTTGAATGGATCTGTAGTCTTACCTGACAATAGAGAACCCCTTCAACAGTGCGGCGCCTCATTTGAATTTCCAGGGCGGGCACCTACCACTTGGGAGGCTGAAGAGCAATACCAAGGGTGGGACCCCCGGTCACGTGGTTTTCTTTCGAGGTGGGGGCAGGCCGTTACACTATTTGATTTCTTATTAGCTTGTTTAAATCTGAGTTGAGAAATTAGGCTAGGTCCTAGGCCTATAGGCTGAATATTGAAATCTGTTCAAATTTAAAATCTGAACATAAGTTCACATAGGCCTAATTCCATTTCCATGCTGGCATAAACTAGGCTAACACAACTGAAAGGCTAAACCTGAATTAATTGTAGGCCTAACTATTGACTAAGAAGTTTAGGCCTAAATTGTAGATCTGCTTAAAATTACTGCTTATGGGGTCCCATCCATTTAGGCCTATATATTACGCATTATAAGCTTACTACCGAAGTGTAAGAATTCGGCGATGTTGCGTTCGGGTGCGCGTTTAGTCTATGGCGAGTTGGTTTCGACGAAATAATATGTACGCCATTGTAGGGCCTAGCCTACTACAGTAGTATACTACCTAACGCTACGTAGGCCAATAAATCCGACTTTTGACGTACAAATAGGCCTAAGCCTGTTTTGTAGGCTACCGTATTTATAACTGTAGGCTATGAGTCTGTAGGCTATCATCCTAGTCGTGAGATGTTGCTTTATTACATGCCGTAAAACCCATATGGATGTGCAGTTACTCTGTGCAGTAAATAGTAGGCCTAGGATAACCCATGTTAAATAAATGTCTCATAGATGACTGTCTTTATATAGCTAACTAACTTTGGCAAATGCGGGGGAGGGGTTGTAGAACAGCTTACATAATTATAACTTACACACGGCTAGAAGTTCAAACCGCGCAACTTGTCTCGCGTTTGGGCAAAAGTCCGTAAAGCTACAAGCTAGGTGTGAATGCCAGGCCAAACTTCGAAGAGGTGCCTAGATGATTGATTATAAGGATTATCATTGTGTAGGCCTAACCTTAGACCACCCAACACACACACACACACACACACACACACACACACACACACACACACACACACACACACACCAGTGTTTAATCTAGACGTCTCTGGGGGGGGGGAAGTTTCCCCCCAGGATTGACATTTCCCCCCCCCCCCCAGAAAAATTTGACAAAATGATATTGGTTTTTAGTTACTATTTTCATCGTTGTTTTATATGAAGTGTTATAATATACCGTGATGTTATTTACTATTATATGATTATTATTTATTATTTACTATTATTATATAGGATACTATCATGTTGCAATTAGTATAACTTACCGTATATATTTGTATAAACACTATTTTTGCACAACTAAAAACAGATATGACGTCCCCACCAGAAAATTTGACAAAATGCTTATAGTTTTAGTTGCTGTTTACATCATCGAATTACGTGAATTGTTATAATATACTGTAATATTATTTATTATTATATGGTCAATGGTTATAATGTTATTATTTACTATTATAATATATGACACAATCCTGCTAAAATGAGAATAACTTACTGCTAATATTTGTACAAATACTACTTTTGTACAACTGAATGGCTTCTCAAAAGTGGTATCCTTCAAATTTTAAACTGTAGGCCTGAAATTTCAAAATGTTTGGTCCTATTATTTGAACACATACACCGTGGTTCAAAAAAAAGTAAGCCAAATTGTTTTTCATATATCTCCAATGCCTGATAACATATCACGCTAAAATTTTCCAAATATTTTGAGAAGTGGACCAAGAATATGATTCCAAAATTTCATTAGATAATGTTGAACGGATAAAAAGATATGAATATTTAAACTTCATATGCCGAAATTTCAGTTTACAAGCAATTTTCTGTCAGATTCAATAAAATGTTTCCTTATTATTTCCAATGCCGGATGATTAATCATTCTAAAATTTTCCAGATATGTAGAGAATTGAACTAACAATATGACCCCAGCAGTATGGTTTGATAATTTAATTAAATAAGATGCTCAAAATGTCCCTCTCCTGCTTGCACGCGAGCCTGGAAGCCTGGCGCCATGCATTACGTAGCAGCAACCTCGATTATCCTCTGATCCAGGCCATCCCACACTTCCAACAAGCTTTGCTTCAGATCTTTTATATCATGGATTGTTGTCTGGTAGACTCGGTCTTGCATCACGCTCCACGTTTTATAGTCGACAGAATTAAAATCTGGGCTGTTCGGAGGCCATTATGTGGGAGAAATGAAGTCTGACGTCTCTCTTGTCAGCATTTCGGTGGTTTCCTTGGCTCTGTGAACTGGCGCTGTTTTGTTGAAAAACAAAGCTGTCTTCTGGGACTAGATTTCTGATTACAGATAGAAGATGTTGTGACAGCAGAACATCGCAATAATAGGCTCCATCCTAAGTTTTACTGCAGTATCAATGAAGACTAAATGGGAACGGCCAAGCGTCGAAACCGCAACGGACGCCATAACAAACTTGCTGAAAACTGAAATTTCGGGTGGTGAAGTTGAAATATCCATATCTTTTTATCCCTTCAAAATTATGACATGATATTTGGCAATCCTATTCCTGGTTCAATTCCCTAAATATTGGCTAAAGGTTTTTATGATTACTCATCAGACATCAGAGATGTAAGAAAAACAGTTTGGCTTACTTTTTTTTTATTGAATCTGACAGAAAAATTGCTTGTAAACTGAAATTTCGGTATATGAAGTTTGAAAATTCACATATTTTTATCCGTTCAACTTTACCTCATGACATTTTGGAATCATATTCTTAGTCCACTTCTCTAAATATTTGGATAATTGTAGCTTGATATGTCATCAGGTATTAGAGATATATGCAAAACAATTTGGCTTACTTTTTTTTGAACCACGGTGTATATAGTAAAACCTAAAAACAACATCATTACTACACATGGTTTCTTGAATTTGGCACCTGTAGTTTATTAGTTCTTGGTTGGTTTGTGTACCATTAAATATGATTTCAGAAAGTATGTCCTGGTCAGCAATTCAGGACCATCAATTGGGAAACAGGGTTAAACTGATATAGTGCTGAAAAATCAGCTTATATAGGCTACTATTATATTCATGTTTGCATTTATTCATTAGAATAACTCAGCAACAGGAGAACTGAGCTGCTGAACTCGATACATAAAGATATTTTTTTATTGTAATTATAATCATATATTATATTAGATCCTAAAACACTTTTCATCAGTACTGAATAGTCTAATGGAGTTATTTTGCTAAAATGGCACCTTAAAAGAGGAGGCCTACCATTACAGTGTGGAAGTGGAAATACCCCCCCCCCAAAAAAAAATATTTGTTAAGTGTTGCTTATATTTATTGAAGTCCACTCTTATAAGCACTGAAAAGTGTACAGGCAGTTTGTTAAGATGACACCTTAAAATGCTGCCATTGCAAAGTGGAAATTCAAAAAGTTTCTGATGGGGCTCTGAAAAAGTACAGGTATTTTGTTAAGATGGTACCTTAAAATGCTACCATTGCAATGTGGAAATTCAAATAGTTTCTGATGGGGCTCTGATAAAGTACAGGTATTTTGCTAAGATGGTACCTTAAAATGCTACCATTGCAATGTGAAAATTCAAATAGTTTCTGATGGGGCTCTGAAAAAGTACAGGTATTTTGCTAAGATGGTACCTTAAAATGCTACCATTGCAATGTGGAAATTCAAAAAGTTTCTGATGGGGCTCTGAAAAAGTACAGGTATTTTGCTAAGATGGTACCTTAAAATGCTACCATTGCAATGTGAAAATTCAAATAGTTTCTGATGGGGCTCTGAAAAAGTACAGGTATTTTGCTAAGATGGTACCTTAAAATGCTACCATTGCAATGTGGAAATTCAAAAAGTTTCTGGGGCACATCCCCCTCCCCATACCCCTCCCTCTGCGGGTCTCGGCGCTACGCGCCTCATGAGCATCCTTCAGACGCTCGATTGTCTCCCCCCCCCCCAGAAACCTGAATTCCTCCCCCAGCGGGTGGGGACTAGATTAAACACTGCACACACACACACACACACACACACACACACACACACACACACACACACACACACACACACACACACACACACACACAATCGCTGCACAATGCACTCGCTGACGCAATAACGCAGAAAGAGTCATCTCTGCTTATTACCATAAATTATTTTTTACTCGTAGTTGTCCTTATCATCAGTAAAAAATTCTATTCTCTATTTTATGTGATGTGCATCATCAAAAGGTCGGAGTTTATGCTGCAGACCAACGTTGCGGAATATGTTGGATATAATATAATTATTATGCTGCATGGTGTCATTGGTGTCATTGGTGTGTGACTTGATCACACGTGGATGAATCCATCGCAGCCTGCGCCGCATCTGGGTCTGGCTCAGCATCAGCAGCTGGCGTCCTCCAGCCAGCGATAGCCAGTTTAAACAGCCAATCATCGCGCATGTCGACCAACAGCGCACCTGGCGATGGATGGACGAACGATGATGATGTTTAATCATCACCAGACCGATAACTGAACCACGCATGCGCATCTTACGTTTCCTGGACGTGAATTATTGGGAGGAGAGAGAGAGGGAGGTAGGGAAGGACGGAGGGATGGACAGTTGGCTCATCGCTCTGACTGTGAGACTCATGCATGTTATAACAATAATAATAATACTATAGCCAATGTGATGATGCATGTTGTGTGGTTAAGCCCTCGTGGGGATTGCCGATCTAGCACAGCAGCCGATGCAGAATCATGTTCGACATTGGAAAGGGGTTCGGCAGAAAGCAACTCGAAATGGATTATGAGTGTAGTAAAGATGGAGAGAAGTGGAAGAGAGGACATAATAACATTAAGAGAAGAGGAGGGAACATGTAAGTCAATGATTCGTTCGGGAACTATGCAGAGCATCCGACGAATACGAAATCTCAACATCCTGTGGTCCATGTTGTTAACCTACGTCACCATTCTATTGTCGCTATGCCTGACTGGTAAGTTGTAGGCCTAGCTAGACCGTATAGACCTACATGTAGCCTGTATACTGTTGACTTCAGAATCGTAACTTTCTTTTAGAAACTAGAAAGTGGTAGGATGCAAAATTTGCATTGTTTCCCTTCAGAACTGTTATGTTATGCTATGTTATGTTATGTTATGCTATCTTATGTTATGTTATGCTATGTAGATCACCATCAGTTCGCTCTGGTAGTCTTCCGTGATCTTTCTCTCATTTCACAACTTGCCTTTTTCCTCGGGGTTGCACGCACTGCATGAGAACGCTTCTGAAAGGCTTTTGCTGTAAAGAAGCGCTCTACAAGTTATCGGATGCAATACAATAGGCCTACAATGCAATACAATGCAATGCAATTGCGACGGCATCTCTATATCTTATAACCTAATATACGTATTGCCTAATACAATACAATACAAGAGATCAAGTTTGTTATATGAATGAAGTGGACGGTTGGAGGAAGCTGAGTAGGCTAAAGACGAAAATATATCTGACATTATAGTCAGATATTTTGGGGCAAGACCACGCTGAGCCTTTATGATCAGAGTGAGGATCTTAAATTGTATACGAGCACGGAGAGGAAGCCAATGAAGTCCACGAGATGCACATCCTCGTCTCATGTCATCTGCAACTCCACGGGCTGCCACCTTCCCATACTCGTCGTACCAATTCATGAACACTGAAACTGGAGACCTTCGACGATCGAATGAATTTCCTCCACGAATCATCTCTTCGAAGAATGTGGGTATGCACGACGTCCAGGTACGTGAAATGAAACCTGAATCAGAAAAGATCGCGTTCGCTTCTGCTTCGATTCCTCGTATGCCCACCCTGACGACATCTTCGAGTCGGCCGATAATGTCAACGATGTCTTCGTCGGTAAAAACCCAGGTTACCCAGAGCTACGAATACTTACCTCCTGAGAAAGTACAGCCCATCTTCGTGCCTTACTACGGTCCAGTCTCGTACAATGAACAGGTTGCTCTGGCGAAACAATTAATGCAGTGGCCAACAATGGAACCGATTGTCGCGGGTGGTCCTACAGATGAACTGCCTAATCCGTTCATACTCGTGAGCGGTGTTGCTTCTGAAAAACCGCCCACAATTGTCAGCTCTTGTGCTCGAGAGTTGTCGCCGAAAAAGGACACTGCCGAACCGTCTCGATCTGAACCAATTGCTCGTGAAAGGAAAGAACCTGCTGGAAAACTACTAACTGAACATTCAAATTTTCCAGATAGAAGAATGCCATCGCAAATGAAGCTGGACCGATACAACGGTAAGACCTCGGTAGAAGTGTTCCTTAAGAAGTTCGAAGTATGCTCGAAAAGTAACCGTTGGACTGAAGAGGAGAAACTGGCCCAACTGACGTGCGCGCTAATTGAACCGGTAGACCAACTTCTGCATGAATTCGACTCGGAAGCCATCACCACCTGCACCGATCTAGTCGACCGTCTTCGACTACGATACGGAAGCTCAGACCAGGCAGCCTTGTACCAAACCAAACTGAATACCCGTCGTCAGAAATTGGGTGAGGATCTCGGTCAGCTGGTACAAGACATCCGAAAGCTTATGATCTTAGCTTTCCCAGGACCGTCGTCCGCGCATAGTGAGACAATCGCTATTCGAGCTTTTCTTGACGCTCTGTCAGACAAGGACCTAGCTCTTAAGGTAAGAGAGCGGGAACCAACCACGTTAGATAGCGCCTACAAAATCGCTCTCCGGTTGGAAGGCTACCGACGCGCTGATGAAGACACCACCGGGTTCCACGACCGTCAACCGGGTCGCATCAAGACAGTGAGAGAAGTGGACATCAACCTCGACGAAAAATTCAACCAGATGCAAGAGACGCTGACCCGACAGATGAAAGAAATGTTCCAGAACCAGTTGAGTGCTACTTCAACTGAGGGTCAGTTTCGGCAATGGCAGCCGCAGCGTTCGTCACCACCCTGGAGAGGAACAGGAATCAACAATCAACAATGGAACCGAAAATGAGACAATAACTTTCCTTGGGTGAAACGGGACAATCGTCGCTGCTATGAATGCAATCAACCGGGACATTTGGCTCGCGTTTGTCCAGAACGTCCCCAGAGGTCGCCAGCGGATGAAGAATTCGAAGAAACCGCCGGGAATCCTGAAGGTAACGTCAGACACGTCCAAGGTAGGAATGATGCCTACCTGTCTGTGAAACTGAATGGAAGATCCCTCCTAGCCTTGCTTGACTCTGGCTGCGAAATGACATTATGCCCTGCTTCGCTAGTAGACCCAAAAGATGTGCAGAATTCTGAACAGTCCTTGTTAGCTGCTAACGGGTCTGCTATTCGTGTTGTGGGAGAGACAATACTGAAACTGCAAATCGACGGTCATGAATTCCAGATTCCCTGTTTAGTCACAGAACAGGTATCTGAACTGATCCTTGGACTTTCCTGGATGAAAGACGAAAATGTACTTTGGCATGTCGGTCGCAACTGGATTCTGGCGGGAAGTCACCGATTCGACGTTCACTGCAAGCCACGTGTGAGACTGTGCCGCAGAATAGAAATCGCTCGGAGAAATGAAAGAAAGGAAGAAATCCATGCCGTGCAACCGAATTCGAAAACTTGTGAGAAGCCATGGACCCGCCAGCCGGAACGTGCAGAAACCGGAACTCCACGCCTGACGGAAACTTCCGAGTCGTCGAACTTCGCTTCGAATCTACTCCCTCCTAAGGTGGTAGCCCGGAATCCTTCTAACGAGGATGTGCATCCTTCTCCCGGCTTCGCAAACCCTCCCTCCGTTGGTGTACATCTTCCGTCTGTTCTTGCCGACTTCTCTTCGGAAGATGTGCATCTTCCCTACGTCCTCGCCGCATATCGAGCAAGTGAAAGTGAGAGCACCGGATTCACACCTAACCGGCTGTTCCTGTCAAGAGAGTTGTGCATGCCGATTGATTTAGTTTTAGGAGATGTTCCAGTTGCAAATGCTTTGTCTAGTACCGATGATTTTGTTGTGAATCAAATTGAGAATGTGCATAATAATTTTGAAATTGCTCGAAGATTTATGCAGCGCCATGTCACTAACAGAAATTTCCGGTATGATATGAGAGTGAAACCCGCTAGGTTTCCCATAGGTCCTTTAGATTTGGAGACCTTGAATGGATTGAATAATCCTGAAGCTGAAGAATTAATGTCTGTTGCGAGACCTCGCAGGAACATTGTTCGCCCCGTAAGATATAGGTAACGTATAGCTAGTGTAAGATAATATCGCGTAATGGCGATCGGTTTAGGCTTTGGCGAGAAGCCTGATTTGAGTTCCTTTGGATGAACAAATATATATGAAGTTTTTGTTTCTAAACTTGATCTAGGTTAGATCATGGGGGTAGGTAAGAATTGTTTACTTGTCGTTTTACTTGCATTGTTTTCTTTGTTGCCACGAAGAAGGGCAAGAATGCTGTGCTTGTTTGTAGTATAGAAGATGTGATTGCATAACCATGATTAATTGTATAATCCATGATGAGATTATTTGCTATTTTGAATTCTATACGGTTAGTGAAGGCAGGGTTCGGATGTAGAATAGTGGGTTGTAATTGTCCAGACAGCGTTACGGGTCTATTCTATTATATTCCGTCCTGTAAGGTGGACGTAGAAAGTCTTTTGCATAAGTCAGGGAGAAATCCGTACTAGCTTCTTGGGTATGTTTCCCTGAATAGTAAATCCTTTGTTTGCTAGTTCCGGAAGGTCTGCTCTGTTATGCTCCGTCTTGTAAGGTAGACGTCGACAGACTATTACATAGGTCAAGGAGAAATCCGTCCTAGTGTGGCTTGGGTATGCTTCGCTAAGCAGTAAAGCCTTTGCTTAATAGTTCAGCCCTAGAGTAACGTGTAACGTGGGTAAAGAGGTATTGACTGCCCATCGCTGATAGCGATTGTATGTTGAGCTAAGGTACAGAGTTTTCCCAGAAATCTCTTTGGTTACCGGTGAGGATAGAATTAAAAGCAATACAGTCTTCTTTTATTGGTAATGTGCATTTGATTCATAGTATTGGTAACCTGTTAAATTGGAATCTAATGTGCTGATTTGTTAGCATAATCGTATAGTAAGGATTGGTGCCGGAGCGGGGAATATTGTGTTTGGAAGACATTTATTAATCCTAGTAAGTGGCTCCGTGCAATTGAAGGATTAGGAATGATGATTATAATTTGTGTTAACTGTAAATTTGTTTCAGCACAGAGATTCTTTGTGATACCCTTTAATTGCTGAGGTCAGTTTCGTGATGTGCATAAGTTTAGACTTGATAAATTCTTTTTTGGGCATGAACCCTTTTTCACCTAAGCGTACCGGGGTTGTCGGTACAATGTGTATCAATTGAGGATCTTGTTCTTACGTAGTACCGTAGTAAATTAGTTAAGGTTGCTTAATTATATTGTTTGGTTTCGGATCCTATTCTGGAAATTTTCCATTAAGGTGGAAAATTGGATTAAGTGGGGGGGTGTGTAGCGTTCTATAAGGCCGCTACAATTTAACGTCCTTTTAGGCCGCTCGGCGTACTTACTTATTAATTTGCAGCCTTGCTAAATTTGCGACCGGCCTTCGGTTTTAGCCGCTTTTAGATCCGACCTTCGGTGCAGTACTTCGCTGCAACAGAAAGTGTCGCAATGCGACACTCTATTTTTAGATTCTGCCGACGTGTAAGTCGCTGATTGGTTGATCCGGATCACGTGACCGCTTCCAACGCCAAAATGCGCAGTCGACTGGAAGTTTTCATCGGAGTGAGAGGTCGGCTCGTGTAGACAAGAAATTCTGTATATTCTGGGTCTAAAAATGCTGAATGTGTGGCTGATTGCCTGATTTCATGAAAAAGAATATACCGTTGACTAAGCGACTGGTTTTGGGACAGTTTGCAGCCGATTCTGTGTGAAACTTTATTGTCATATATTCCAATATTCGGACAAGAAATCTTCCGATCTTCTTTTCATATTTGAATGCGAGTGTTGGCCAAATTGCACGGAAATTCCCAGGAAAGTATTAACTAATCTAATTGCTCCATAACAGAATCCGAAACCAAGAGTAGTTAATTAATTAGAAATAAATGCTCACTGATAATAAGGATTGAAACCTAAGTCGATATTGAATAACGGTTGAAAGCTACCGTCTGAATTGTGATTCATTATACCTGACTGTTAATTATAAAACGCGATTACTGGAATTAAGGTTGTGCACGCCTGTTGATTATTTACGGAGATTCTGCTGACTTTTAAAGACATATTGCATAGCTATTGAAGAACAATATCTAGGCCCGATCACAGATGTTAATTGTCAGCAACGCTTGTACATTATACTCAGTTGAATTGCTTAATTAAAATAAATTAAATCTGACGTTAATAAATCATTGAATAATGGAAACTCCTAACAGGTCTGAGGATCACTCTGATGAGGAATTAGAGGAATGCATAACTGGAGGGGACAAGGGAGGAACCCCAGACCGTCTTGACCAATTAGAAATAAAGGGTAAACAAGTTGGGGAACTCTTACTAACCGTTTCAGAAACCCTGGGGATGTTCATGGAACGACAGGAGTCCCAATTCAAGAGCCTTAGTCAAGAGATAAGCCACTTACAAGAGCAACACCACCGGGGTAGTCTTTCCCGAGAAGAGGGTGAGGTAATGAGGGAAAAGAGAAGGGAAGGGTTGACCGCATCTAAGGATTGGGGATTTACACAATCTGTTGAAGGGGATTCGAACCCAGACGGTCTTCAATTAGAGGAAGCCGTCGTTCCCAGACCGGGAACCGCAGACATATGTCGCCACTCGACCGAAGCCATTCCTGGTACCGATGAGAGACATCCCCGTCCTGAGGTGGAAGACCCAACCCTAAACTACGACTTTACCAGAGGGAAATCAATGGATCCCGTAGAGCTTACCTACTTGAATGGATCTGTAGTCTTACCTGACAATAGAGAACCCCTTCAACAGTGCGGCGCCTCATTTGAATTTCCAGGGCGGGCACCTACCACTTGGGAGGCTGAAGAGCAATACCAAGGGTGGGACCCCCGGTCACGTGGTTTTCTTTCGAGGTGGGGGCAGGCCGTTACACTATTTGATTTCTTATTAGCTTGTTTAAATCTGAGTTGAGAAATTAGGCTAGGTCCTAGGCCTATAGGCTGAATATTGAAATCTGTTCAAATTTAAAATCTGAACATAAGTTCACATAGGCCTAATTCCATTTCCATGCTGGCATAAACTAGGCTAACACAACTGAAAGGCTAAACCTGAATTAATTGTAGGCCTAACTATTGACTAAGAAGTTTAGGCCTAAATTGTAGATCTGCTTAAAATTACTGCTTATGGGGTCCCATCCATTTAGGCCTATATATTACGCATTATAAGCTTACTACCGAAGTGTAAGAATTCGGCGATGTTGCGTTCGGGTGCGCGTTTAGTCTATGGCGAGTTGGTTTCGACGAAATAATATGTACGCCATTGTAGGGCCTAGCCTACTACAGTAGTATACTACCTAACGCTACGTAGGCCAATAAATCCGACTTTTGACGTACAAATAGGCCTAAGCCTGTTTTGTAGGCTACCGTATTTATAACTGTAGGCTATGAGTCTGTAGGCTATCATCCTAGTCGTGAGATGTTGCTTTATTACATGCCGTAAAACCCATATGGATGTGCAGTTACTCTGTGCAGTAAATAGTAGGCCTAGGATAACCCATGTTAAATAAATGTCTCATAGATGACTGTCTTTATATAGCTAACTAACTTTGGCAAATGCGGGGGAGGGGTTGTAGAACAGCTTACATAATTATAACTTACACACGGCTAGAAGTTCAAACCGCGCAACTTGTCTCGCGTTTGGGCAAAAGTCCGTAAAGCTACAAGCTAGGTGTGAATGCCAGGCCAAACTTCGAAGAGGTGCCTAGATGATTGATTATAAGGATTATCATTGTGTAGGCCTAACCTTAGACCACCCAACACACACACACACACACACACACACACACACACACACACACACACACACACACACACACACACACACCAGTGTTTAATCTAGACGTCTCTGGGGGGGGAAGTTTCCCCCCAGGATTGACATTTCCCCCCCCCCCCCCAGAAAAATTTGACAAAATGATATTGGTTTTTAGTTACTATTTTCATCGTTGTTTTATATGAAGTGTTATAATATACCGTGATGTTATTTACTATTATATGATTATTATTTATTATTTACTATTATTATATAGGATACTATCATGTTGCAATTAGTATAACTTACCGTATATATTTGTATAAACACTATTTTTGCACAACTAAAAACAGATATGACGTCCCCACCAGAAAATTTGACAAAATGCTTATAGTTTTAGTTGCTGTTTACATCATCGAATTACGTGAATTGTTATAATATACTGTAATATTATTTATTATTATATGGTCAATGGTTATAATGTTATTATTTACTATTATAATATATGACACAATCCTGCTAAAATGAGAATAACTTACTGCTAATATTTGTACAAATACTACTTTTGTACAACTGAATGGCTTCTCAAAAGTGGTATCCTTCAAATTTTAAACTGTAGGCCTGAAATTTCAAAATGTTTGGTCCTATTATTTGAACACATACACCGTGGTTCAAAAAAAAGTAAGCCAAATTGTTTTTCATATATCTCCAATGCCTGATAACATATCACGCTAAAATTTTCCAAATATTTTGAGAAGTGGACCAAGAATATGATTCCAAAATTTCATTAGATAATGTTGAACGGATAAAAAGATATGAATATTTAAACTTCATATGCCGAAATTTCAGTTTACAAGCAATTTTCTGTCAGATTCAATAAAATGTTTCCTTATTATTTCCAATGCCGGATGATTAATCATTCTAAAATTTTCCAGATATGTAGAGAATTGAACTAACAATATGACCCCAGCAGTATGGTTTGATAATTTAATTAAATAAGATGCTCAAAATGTCCCTCTCCTGCTTGCACGCGAGCCTGGAAGCCTGGCGCCATGCATTACGTAGCAGCAACCTCGATTATCCTCTGATCCAGGCCATCCCACACTTCCAACAAGCTTTGCTTCAGATCTTTTATATCATGGATTGTTGTCTGGTAGACTCGGTCTTGCATCACGCTCCACGTTTTATAGTCGACAGAATTAAAATCTGGGCTGTTCGGAGGCCATTATGTGGGAGAAATGAAGTCTGACGTCTCTCTTGTCAGCATTTCGGTGGTTTCCTTGGCTCTGTGAACTGGCGCTGTTTTGTTGAAAAACAAAGCTGTCTTCTGGGACTAGATTTCTGATTACAGATAGAAGATGTTGTGACAGCAGAACATCGCAATAATAGGCTCCATAGTAGGGTGAATATGGATCTAGTACGACCAATTATCACGTGACCAGTGACGTCATCTTAATTAGGTCATCTTAATTAGGGTAATTAGGTCATCTTAATTAGGTCATCTTAACTAGGTCATCTTAATGAGGTCATTTTACTAATTAGCCTATTATAATAATTGGGTCATATTAATTAGTAATTATAGTAATTAGTATATTAATTAACTTATAGTAATTAGGTAATTATATTAGTAATAGTAATTAGTTAACCCTAACTAGCAGCGGCAAAGGGCCTAACCGGGTATGCGTCATCGGTAATGCGTCATCGGTAGCGCCACTGTACTGACATCCACGACATCTCTCCCTCCCCATCTCCCTCTCCCTCTTCCTCTCCCTCCCCCTCTCTCACCATCTCTTTATGTATCCATCTCTCGAGAATGACTCATCGAAGGCCCCGCAGCATATTCTGGCTTCTGCACTGGCTTCCACCACCCCTCTCCCTCTCCCTCTTCCCCCTCCTCTCTCCCTCTCCCCTCCTCTCTTCCTCTCCCTCCCCCTCTCCCACCATCTCTTCATGTATCCATCTCTTGGAAACGCATCATCAGAGGCACTGCCATACAATATTCAACAGCCTCTCTTCCTCTCCCCCCCCTCTCCCACTCCCTCCCCTCTCTATGTATTCCTCTCGCCATCTCTCTACCTCCCCACCTTCTCCCTCCCCCTCTCTCTCTCTCTCTCTCCGCCTCTCCCAGCGAAGTCCATTGCCCATTGTCACAGCGAGCCGAACACGGCTTTCAAGTAGGTAATTACACCCTTTCATCTCTCTGTCGCGGCGGAGTCCGACCATCTGCCACGGGGAGGCCACCCATCAATATAAGACTTTTGGCTGGGGACACCACAAATATTTTCTTATACTTGAACAATACAAAACAACATATAATATTCTCGTATGAGTGGCGTTTCACTCTAAAGACCTTCCCCTCACCCTCCAACCCTCCATTCCAAACCCCTACACACAAATTTACCTTATACGAGTAAGAACCAACCAATCACGAAGCAGGAAACCTTAGCGACGAACCAATAAGGCGACGAGAATCCCATCATATGACTAAGAAATATAATCATTATTCGCCATTTTATTCAAAAATATCAATAAATCAGACATTTTTACATTTAAATCACACAATATTAAGTATTTCATACCTCATTATCCAAAAATTATAGCAGCATTTCTTTAAGTCAAACACAAAAACCTAAGAATTCATGTACGGTCAAATTCCAACATGGCGTCCTTCCCAACTTTCCCGTATAGTCAAACACAAAAACCTAAGAATTCATGTACGGTCAAATTCCAACATGGCGTCCTTCACAATTATTATGTATAGTCAAACACAAAAACCTAAAAATCCATGCACGGCCAAATTCCAATATGGCGTCCTTCACAATTTTCTCCAAGTCAAACGCAAAAACCTAAGAATCCAGCAACGGGCAAAAACCAATATGGCGGCCTTTCCAAGTATTATGCATCGTCAAACGTAAAAACCTAAGAATCTATGTACGGTCAAATTCCAATATGGCGCCCTTCCCAAGTATTATGCATCGTCAAACGTAAAAACCTAAGAATCTATGTACGGGCAAATTCCAATATGGCGCCCTTCCCAATTATTGTGCATAGTCAAACACAAAAACCTAAGAATTCATGTACGGTCAAATTCCAATATGGCGTCCTTCCCAATTATTATGCATAGTCAAACGTAAAAACCTAAGAATCCATGTACAATCAAATTCCAATATGGCGTCCTTCCCAATTATTATTCATAGTCAAACGTAAAAACCTAAGAAACCAACAGCGGTCAAATTCCAATATGGCGTCCTTCCCAATTATTATGCATAGTCAAACGTAAAAACCTAAGAATCCATGTACGGCCAAATTCCAACATGGCGGCCTTCCCAATTTTCTCCAAGTCAAACACAAAAACCTAAGAATTCATGTACAGTCGAATTCCAACATGGCGCCCTTCCCAATTATTGTGCATAGTCAAACACAAAAACCTAAGAATTCATGTAAGTTCAAATTCCAATATGGCGTCATTCCCAATTATTATGCATAGTCAAACGTAAAAACCTAAGAATCCATGTACGGCCAAATTCCAACATGGCAGCCTTCCCAATTTTCTCCAAGTCAAACACAAAAACCTAAGAATTCATGTACAGTCGAATTCCAACATGGCACCCTTCCCAATTATTATGTATAGTCAAACGCAAAAACCTAAGAATCCAGCAACGGGCAATTTCCAATATGGCGGCCTTCCCAATTTTTATGTATAGTCAAACACAAAAACCTAAGAATCCATGTACGGTCAAATTCCAACATGGCGTCCTTCCCAATTTTTATGTATAGTCAAACGCAAAAACTGAAGAAGAGGGTAATCATCCTTTCCCAATATAGCGCCCTTTAATAGTCATCATCTCCCAAGGTGGCGCTCGTGCAGCCTTTCCTGGCCATTCGCGCTCAAACAACATATACACAGGCAATTTTTCACAAACGCTAAGTCCAAATAATGCAAATACACACAACTTTCTAGGCGCAAGGCGGAACACCAACATACTTTCACACACACACACACACACACACGTACATACACAAACACACACAAACACACACAAACACACACACACACACACATACACACAAACTCGAAATACATGAAAACTCACATCCTTCTATTCACAAGGCATTCTTCCTCATAAAGGAACAGTCAAGTAACTCATATAACTTTAAACTCCAAAGATGGCGCACAAGTTGCCATTCTTGGTCATGTAAGAACACAAACCATAAATTCGTCGTACATTTCTTTCAACAGGTGGCGCTTTTACTTAAATATTAACATATTACATATCAAATATGCGAAATTCTCAAGAATACATTCAACAACATGCACCTTTTCAACATGCGCAGGAACGAGTGGAAGTAGCAGAGGGCGGGTAAAGCACTTAGGCAATTGAGCTCTTCAATTTCTATCACAAACACACATCCTTTAATCAACTTTTCTGGCTTAGATGTTAAACTTTACATGGAACAACGAAGGAGGTCTGTTTTGTAAGGCAAGCACTTGAAGAGTATGATGGCATAGCGATACGAGCTGAACACTGACAAAGCGAAATTACGAATATGTTAGATGTGTGAGCGGGCAGAACTTGAACTTTTTAATGTAAGACACGAACTTTTGCAATTGTGAGAAAACAAATTTATAATTTATGTAGTGTGAAACACAGAAATGCATGTCGAATGTGGCAAGTTGGAGAAATATGGAGTGGGCGAAGTGGGTATTCTTATGTTTGTGGAAACAAAGGCATACATTATTTGTAAAATGACAACAATTTTGGTAAACTGTGAACATAGTGAGCGAAGAAATGTAACTTAGGGGTACAAGTGGTCAATTGCAAGGCTTTTTAGGGGTAGGAGCGCTAGGCTGGTTATGTGCAGGGGTGGGGAGGAAGTCCAATTCTTAAACTTTGTGAAAGCAAGGCGTTCAATAATTGTGCTGTGTCAGCAATTTTAGTAAAGTACGAAAATTAACACACAAAGAAACACGAATTAGGGTTACGAGCGGTGAATTGCAACGCGTATAGGGGCAGCAGACGCGCGAAACTTAGCAGAAATCTGCATTCGTCAACTCTGAAAACGCTAAGTCCGAAATTTCGACCGCGCAAAATCGACCGGCAGCACCTTCGAGCGGCACGGCGGCGGCGTCGGCGGCGTGCGCCCCTTCCCTCACGAACGACCACGGGCCCAGTGGCTAGGCTGACGACGTGGCACGCGATCCCAATCGATCCCGCTTTGACTCGTATGAAGTTAAAGACTCATGCGTATTTCGGGTGAAGGAAGTTTTTGAAAGAGCTGTGACGGAGCGCATTCGACTTTAACTTCTACGTGTCAAAGCCTGATCTAATTGGGAAAGCGGATCTCGTCGTCACCACGCCGCAGGAACCGTGGTCGTCCGTGAGGGACGGGTCGCTCGCCGCCGACGCCGCCACCGCACCGCTCGAAGGGGTTGTCGGTCGATTTTGCGCGGTCGAAATTTCGGACTTAGCGTTTTCAGAGTTGACGAATGCAGATTTCTGCTAAGTTTCGCGCGTCTGCTGCCCCTATACGCGTTGCAATTCACCGCTCGTAACCCTAATTCGTGTTTCTTTGTGTGTTAATTTTCGTACTTTACTAAAATTGCTGACACAGCACAATTATTGAACGCCTTGCTTTCACAAAGTTTAAGAATTGGACTTCCTCCCCACCCCTGCACATAACCAGCCTAGCGCTCCTACCCCTAAAAAGCCTTGCAATTGACCACTTGTACCCCTAAGTTACATTTCTTCGCTCACTATGTTCACAGTTTACCAAAATTGTTGTCATTTTACAAATAATGTATGCCTTTGTTTCCACAAACATAAGAATACCCACTTCGCCCACTCCATATTTCTCCAACTTGCCACATTCGACATGCATTTCTGTGTTTCACACTACATAAATTATAAATTTGTTTTCTCACAATTGCAAAAGTTCGTGTCTTACATTAAAAAGTTCAAGTTCTGCCCGCTCACACATCTAACATATTCGTAATTTCGCTTTGTCAGTGTTCAGCTCGTATCGCTATGCCATCATACTCTTCAAGTGCTTGCCTTACAAAACAGACCTCCTTCGTTGTTCCATGTAAAGTTTAACATCTAAGCCAGAAAAGTTGATTAAAGGATGTGTGTTTGTGATAGAAATTGAAGAGCTCAATTGCCTAAGTGCTTTACCCGCCCTCTGCTACTTCCACTCGTTCCTGCGCATGTTGAAAAGGTGCATGTTGTTGAATGTATTCTTGAGAATTTCGCATATTTGATATGTAATATGTTAATATTTAAGTAAAAGCGCCACCTGTTGAAAGAAATGTACGACGAATTTATGGTTTGTGTTCTTACATGACCAAGAATGGCAACTTGTGCGCCATCTTTGGAGTTTAAAGTTATATGAGTTACTTGACTGTTCCTTTATGAGGAAGAATGCCTTGTGAATAGAAGGATGTGAGTTTTCATGTATTTCGAGTTTGTGTGTATGTGTGTGTGTGTGTGTGTTTGTGTGTGTTTGTGTGTGTTTGTGTATGTACGTGTGTGTGTGTGTGTGTGTGTGAAAGTATGTTGGTGTTCCGCCTTGCGCCTAGAAAGTTGTGTGTATTTGCATTATTTGGACTTAGCGTTTGTGAAAAATTGCCTGTGTATATGTTGTTTGAGCGCGAATGGCCAGGAAAGGCTGCACGAGCGCCACCTTGGGAGATGATGACTATTAAAGGGCGCTATATTGGGAAAGGATGATTACCCTCTTCTTCAGTTTTTGCGTTTGACTATACATAAAAATTGGGAAGGACGCCATGTTGGAATTTGACCGTACATGGATTCTTAGGTTTTTGTGTTTGACTATACATAAAAATTGGGAAGGCCGCCATATTGGAAATTGCCCGTTGCTGGATTCTTAGGTTTTTGCGTTTGACTATACATAATAATTGGGAAGGGTGCCATGTTGGAATTCGACTGTACATGAATTCTTAGGTTTTTGTGTTTGACTTGGAGAAAATTGGGAAGGCTGCCATGTTGGAATTTGGCCGTACATGGATTCTTAGGTTTTTACGTTTGACTATGCATAATAATTGGGAAGGACGCCATATTGGAATTTGAACTTACATGAATTCTTAGGTTTTTGTGTTTGACTATGCACAATAATTGGGAAGGGCGCCATGTTGGAATTCGACTGTACATGAATTCTTAGGTTTTTGTGTTTGACTTGGAGAAAATTGGGAAGGCCGCCATGTTGGAATTTGGCCGTACATGGATTCTTAGGTTTTTACGTTTGACTATGCATAATAATTGGGAAGGACGCCATATTGGAATTTGACCGCTGTTGGTTTCTTAGGTTTTTACGTTTGACTATGAATAATAATTGGGAAGGACGCCATATTGGAATTTGATTGTACATGGATTCTTAGGTTTTTACGTTTGACTATGCATAATAATTGGGAAGGACGCCATATTGGAATTTGACCGTACATGAATTCTTAGGTTTTTGTGTTTGACTATGCACAATAATTGGGAAGGGCGCCATATTGGAATTTGCCCGTACATAGATTCTTAGGTTTTTACGTTTGACGATGCATAATACTTGGGAAGGGCGCCATATTGGAATTTGACCGTACATAGATTCTTAGGTTTTTACGTTTGACGATGCATAATACTTGGAAAGGCCGCCATATTGGTTTTTGCCCGTTGCTGGATTCTTAGGTTTTTGCGTTTGACTTGGAGAAAATTGTGAAGGACGCCATATTGGAATTTGGCCGTGCATGGATTTTTAGGTTTTTGTGTTTGACTATACATAATAATTGTGAAGGACGCCATGTTGGAATTTGACCGTACATGAATTCTTAGGTTTTTGTGTTTGACTATACGGGAAAGTTGGGAAGGACGCCCTGTTGGAATTTGACCGTACATGAATTCTTAGGTTTTTGTGTTTGACTTAAAGAAATGCTGCTATAATTTTTGGATAATGAGGTATGAAATACTTAATATTGTGTGATTTAAATGTAAAAATGTCTGATTTATTGATATTTTTGAATAAAATGGCGAATAATGATTATATTTCTTAGTCATATGATGGGATTCTCGTCGCCTTATTGGTTCGTCGCTAAGGTTTCCTGCTTCGTGATTGGTTGGTTCTTACTCGTATAAGGTAAATTTGTGTGTAGGGGTTTGGAATGGAGGGTTGGAGGGTGAGGGGAAGGTCTTTAGAGTGAAACGCCACTCATACGAGAATATTATATGTTGTTTTGTATTGTTCAAGTATAAGAAAATATTTGTGGTGTCCCCAGCCAAAAGTCTTATATTGATGGGTGGCCTCCCCGTGGCAGATGGTCGGACTCCGCCGCGACAGAGAGATGAAAGGGTGTAATTACCTACTTGAAAGCCGTGTTCGGCTCGCTGTGACAATGGGCAATGGACTTCGCTGGGAGAGGCGGAGAGAGAGAGAGAGAGAGGGGGAGGGAGAAGGTGGGGAGGTAGAGAGATGGCGAGAGGAATACATAGAGAGGGGAGGGAGTGGGAGAGGGGGGGGAGAGGAAGAGAGGCTGTTGAATATTGTATGGCAGTGCCTCTGATGATGCGTTTCCAAGAGATGGATACATGAAGAGATGGTGGGAGAGGGGGAGGGAGAGGAAGAGAGGAGGGGAGAGGGAGAGAGGAGGGGGAAGAGGGAGAGGGAGAGGGGTGGTGGAAGCCAGTGCAGAAGCCAGAATATGCTGCGGGGCCTTCGATGAGTCATTCTCGAGAGATGGATACATAAAGAGATGGTGAGAGAGGGGGAGGGAGAGGAAGAGGGAGAGGGAGATGGGGAGGGAGAGATGTCGTGGATGTCAGTACAGTGGCGCTACCGATGACGCATTACCGATGACGCATACCCGGTTAGGCCCTTTGCCGCTGCTAGTTAGGGTTAACTAATTACTATTACTAATATAATTACCTAATTACTATAAGTTAATTAATATACTAATTACTATAATTACTAATTAATATGACCCAATTATTATAATAGGCTAATTAGTAAAATGACCTCATTAAGATGACCTAGTTAAGATGACCTAATTAAGATGACCTAATTACCCTAATTAAGATGACCTAATTAAGATGACGTCACTGGTCACGTGATAATTGGTCGTACTAGATCCATATTCACCCTACTCTCCATCCTAAGTTTTACTGCAGTATCAATGAAGACTAAATGGGAACGGCCAAGCGTCGAAACCGCAACGGACGCCATAACAAACTTGCTGAAAACTGAAATTTCGGGTGGTGAAGTTGAAATATCCATATCTTTTTATCCCTTCAAAATTATGACATGATATTTGGCAATCCTATTCCTGGTTCAATTCCCTAAATATTGGCTAAAGGTTTTTATGATTACTCATCAGACATCAGAGATGTAAGAAAAACAGTTTGGCTTACTTTTTTTTATTGAATCTGACAGAAAAATTGCTTGTAAACTGAAATTTCGGTATATGAAGTTTGAAAATTCACATATTTTTATCCGTTCAACTTTACCTCATGACATTTTGGAATCATATTCTTAGTCCACTTCTCTAAATATTTGGATAATTGTAGCTTGATATGTCATCAGGTATTAGAGATATATGCAAAACAATTTGGCTTACTTTTTTTTGAACCACGGTGTATATAGTAAAACCTAAAAACAACATCATTACTACACATGGTTTCTTGAATTTGGCACCTGTAGTTTATTAGTTCTTGGTTGGTTTGTGTACCATTAAATATGATTTCAGAAAGTATGTCCTGGTCAGCAATTCAGGACCATCAATTGGGAAACAGGGTTAAACTGATATAGTGCTGAAAAATCAGCTTATATAGGCTACTATTATATTCATGTTTGCATTTATTCATTAGAATAACTCAGCAACAGGAGAACTGAGCTGCTGAACTCGATACATAAAGATATTTTTTATTGTAATTATAATCATATATTATATTAGATCCTAAAACACTTTTCATCAGTACTGAATAGTCTAATGGAGTTATTTTGCTAAAATGGCACCTTAAAAGAGGAGGCCTACCATTACAGTGTGGAAGTGGAAATACCCCCCCCCCAAAAAAAATATTTGTTAAGTGTTGCTTATATTTATTGAAGTCCACTCTTATAAGCACTGAAAAGTGTACAGGCAGTTTGTTAAGATGACACCTTAAAATGCTGCCATTGCAAAGTGGAAATTCAAAAAGTTTCTGATGGGGCTCTGAAAAAGTACAGGTATTTTGTTAAGATGGTACCTTAAAATGCTACCATTGCAATGTGGAAATTCAAATAGTTTCTGATGGGGCTCTGATAAAGTACAGGTATTTTGCTAAGATGGTACCTTAAAATGCTACCATTGCAATGTGAAAATTCAAATAGTTTCTGATGGGGCTCTGAAAAAGTACAGGTATTTTGCTAAGATGGTACCTTAAAATGCTACCATTGCAATGTGGAAATTCAAAAAGTTTCTGATGGGGCTCTGAAAAAGTACAGGTATTTTGCTAAGATGGTACCTTAAAATGCTACCATTGCAATGTGAAAATTCAAATAGTTTCTGATGGGGCTCTGAAAAAGTACAGGTATTTTGCTAAGATGGTACCTTAAAATGCTACCATTGCAATGTGGAAATTCAAAAAGTTTCTGGGGCACATCCCCCTCCCCATACCCCTCCCTCTGCGGGTCTCGGCGCTACGCGCCTCATGAGCATCCTTCAGACGCTCGATTGTCTCCCCCCCCCCAGAAACCTGAATTCCTCCCCCAGCGGGTGGGGACTAGATTAAACACTGCACACACACACACACACACACACACACACACACACACACACACACACAATCGCTGCACAATGCACTCGCTGACGCAATAACGCAGAAAGAGTCATCTCTGCTTATTACCATAAATTATTTTTTACTCGTAGTTGTCCTTATCATCAGTAAAAAATTCTATTCTCTATTTTATGTGATGTGCATCATCAAAAGGTCGGAGTTTATGCTGCAGACCAACGTTGCGGAATATGTTGGATATAATATAATTATTATGCTGCATGGTGTCATTGGTGTGTGACTTCACAGTATGGTGTCATTGGTGTATGACTTCACACGTGGTTGAATCCATCACAGCCTGCGCCGCATCTGGGTCTGGCTCAGCATCAGCAGCTGGCGTCCTCCAGCCAGCGATAGCCAGTTTAAACAGCCAATCATCGCGCATGTCGACCAACAGCGCACCTGGCGATGGATGGACGAACGATGATGATGTTTAATCATCACCAGACCGATAACTGAACCACGCATGCGCATCTTACGTTTCCTGGACGTGAATTATTGGGAGGAGAGAGAGAGGGAGGTAGGGAAGGACGGAGGGATGGACAGTTGGCTCATCGCTCTGACTGTGAGACTCATGCATGTTATAACAATAATAATAATACTATAGCCAATGTGATGATGCATGTTGTGTGGTTAAGCCCTCGTGGGGATTGCCGATCTAGCACAGCAGCCGATGCAGAATCATGTTCGACATTGGAAAGGGGTTCGGCAGAAAGCAACTCGAAATGGATTATGAGTGTAGTAAAGATGGAGAGAAGTGGAAGAGAGGACATAATAACATTAAGAGAAGAGGAGGGAACATGTAAGTCAATGATTCGTTCGGGAACTATGCAGAGCATCCGACGAATACGAAATCTCAACATCCTGTGGTCCATGTTGTTAACCTACGTCACCATTCTATTGTCGCTATGCCTGCCTGGTAAGTTGTAGGCCTAGCTAGACCGTATAGACCTACATGTAGCCTGTATACTGTTGACTTCAGAATCGTAACTTTCTTTTAGAAACTAGAAAGTGGTAGGATGCAAAATTTGCATTGTTTCCCTTCAGAACTGTTATGTTATGCTATGTTATGTTATGTTATGCTATCTTATGTTATGTTATGCTATGTAGATCACCATCAGTTCGCTCTGGTAGTCTTCCGTGATCTTTCTCTCATTTCACAACTTGCCTTTTTCCTCGGGGTTGCACGCACTGCATGAGAACGCTTCTGAAAGGCTTTTGCTGTAAAGAAGCGCTCTACAAGTTATCGGATGCAATACAATAGGCCTACAATGCAATACAATGCAATGCAATTGCGACGGCATCTCTATATCTTATAACCTAATATACGTATTGCCTAATACAATACAATACAAGAGATCAAGTTTGTTATATGAATGAAGTGGACGGTTGGAGGAAGCTGAGTAGGCTAAAGACGAAAATATATCTGACATTATAGTCAGATATTTTGGGGCAAGACCACGCTGAGCCTTTATGATCAGAGTGAGGATCTTAAATTGTATACGAGCACGGAGAGGAAGCCAATGAAGTTCATCAAAGATAATGTTAGAGATGATGGCAAACAGTCTAGCAGCTGAAGTGTATGGAAATCAATACAGAAGTAAATTATATAAATGTAGCCTATGAATGGAAAGAAATATAGCTAGAATAAGAAGTGCCTGCATGGATGCTCCTCAGCTTTCCAGGCTGTGCTGTCCTAATAAGTGGGAGAACTACGTTCAGATTTACAAATAGGTGACGTACAGTCAGAGTCTGTATGCTCATAGTCTAGCAGCTGAGTTGAACACCGACTGAATCGATGATAGACGAAGTTTAGGAAGACCAATGAGGAGAGCATTGCAGTAGTCAAATCGAGAATATATAGGAGCATGAATTAAGGTAGTGGAGATTTATGAGGAGACAGAACGACAAATGCCCATGAAACGTGTTAAAGGAAAATAATAGGAGCGTATGAGATTTCCACCATGGCTATAATATTATAGGCCTATGGTTGTTGCGCCACTGAAGACAGTGGACTGGTCTCCATAATATGTACGTAGGCCTGCGCAAAGTGAATGTCAATTTCCATTTGTTCTCTACATGACATTTTGTATTGTTTCCTACATGTCAAAGCGCATCGTAATGTTTTAAAATCTACGTGCGTATTCATTTCAAAACCCTATCCCTACCAATGCTACCATACAGCCTATGATCTGCACTACTATACAGTACACTAAACCTTCTAAGACCATTCAATGGAAATTAGTTCGACAGTGCCGTTGTCATAGCAACGTTTGTCTTCATGCCGTCGCTTCAAAGACCTGGTAGGACCGTAGGTATACTAAAGACTCGTTAGCCAATCAGAGACGTTTCTACCGTCAAGCATACAGATAATGTTTATATAAGCTGAGTCATAGCTTAACGAGCCGCGATTAGACATAAGCAGCGTTCACAAGAAGGAACAACAAAGTGATGTCTTTCGTGTCTTAGTTTCAATGCATAAATACAGTAACGGTCAAAAGTATCCTAGGCTGCCAGCTGAGGTCACGGAGTGGGCAAGAAACAGCTGCAAGCCCAAAGGTACCATAAGCTGGTGTGCTTTCTTGGAATAACAGATCCAGGATGGCATCCCGGCATCTCGGTATTTCCTGGAATCCATATACACGGGAGCTTCCCACTAAGAGAAGGTTGGGACAGACAGTAGTTCTGTTCACATGCAATGGTGCACATCGGGGGCAGCATTCTTGGCTTTCACAGGGAAGTGACTTCGGAACCAGCTAGGATTCCAATCTAACACGCGTAGTTTTGCCATCTCGAGGGCCTGCGCAATCTTAAAAGAAACACGTTACTTCAGCAGCTTTCTCTTTCTTTTCTTACTTGTCTTGCAAGTAACAATGAAGCTGTCTTTAGAGTCATAGTTGAAACTTTAGACATTTTCAATTAAGAAGCAGTTCACAGCTGCATAGTCACATGACGTCACATGAGTCTAACACCCTTCCTCTGGACGTAATTTTTGGACGGCCAATTGGGGCAGTTCAACCCCATTCCCAGTCACCTTAGTGGAAATAAATTGAACCCCCAGTGCAGCTTCACCCATGAAGTCTGAATGACGACGGTGTTCATCTGCAGCAGCTGCAGATCTCCATGTGTATATCTGCACATTCAATGATGATAATCGCAGGATTGTTAAATAAAATAAAATAAATTAAATAAATTAAATTAAATTAAACAAGTCTTCAGGTTTTCTTGAAGAGTGACAGGCCTCGATGAGATAATAATTTTTTACGAATAAAGTCGGGAAGTTTAACCTATTTCATTCTGTCGCCTGTCGGGTCAGCCAGTGCGAATGCACAGTTTCCAAATTTTCTGACTGAACGTGTGGCCTGGGACCACAAATTAAGTCGCCTTGAGACGAAGATCTATTTTCCTTGTCTCAATTAGAAAGATGAGCGTGGTGTTAAAAGTTTCGAAAAGTTATTCGCGCCTGTATGGGAAGCCAGTGCAGTTCACGAAGGTGGGGTGATGCTGTCATGAGAAATCAAGTCTTTGATAAGCGTTGCAGCACCTTAGAGAGTATAGTGGCAAGAGATTGAAGAGCCGATGCAGAGAGGCCATAAAGGATTGAGTCGCAGTACTCAATTCTAGAGATGAACAAAACCTGTACAAGTGCGCGAACACGTTTTTCAGTTAGACTTTTCTTGACTTGCCGAATGCGTTTGAGATGGACGAAACAGGATTTAGTTATGCATCGATGGAGTATATGATTTAGCATATAGGCCTAATCGCTTAATCATTAATAGCTTATCAATGCCATAGTTTGAGCATTTTCTAATTTAAATGAAGTGGAAAGACGTCGGAGGTTAATCTTATACGACCGAACAAACATACTTCGGCACTCGCAGCTTCGCGACTTCACAGATGGCCAGTGGATCACGACGTTTAATAACAATAATGTTTTTTTAATAGTATTCTGGAAATTATTTTCTGCATGGTGTCCAACAAGCCAAGTGGCGGGAACCAGCTTGTCGCGCTATACGCTGTAATGGATGAGTAAATATACTGGGAAAAGTCAGCCGTATTTCTCACAGTAAAGCAACCGCGTTTCTATTTTTAAAACAGTCATCGATTAAATTCAGTCCTTAAAGTCCACACGACCTCTCATTGTATATAGGTCTACCGACAGACTATATTGATGCTCGTCCGCCTTCACGCAGTGCGTTGGCCTATAGGCCTGAGAGCAGAAAGCAAACAGTCGATCAATGGCTAGCCTGGGGCTTTCTATTGTCTGTCGACTCGGTTAGGTGATCCAGGTGGTTGAGAATTAAACGTGGAAAACCATAATTGCCTTTTGTGATGTATTATAGACCTATGCTATATTTGCAAACAAACCAGCGGCGCCGCCAGGATTTTATTTCTGTACGCACAACTTGCACAAAATAATATGAAGCGAACAGCGATCGATACGAGCTTATATTCAGGGGCGGACCCAGGATTTCTGGTTAGGGGGGGCGTAAATACTACCAATCCAATCTCATATATATACATATACAGTGCTTAAAGTGTAAAAAAGTGCCAGGACGCTGTATTGTAGGCCTAATTGGTCGTCAGTGGCGGCGCCGAAGGCGGGAAGTTGCGAGTGCCGAAGGCACGAAGCCCATCCCGACTAGGGGGTCTGGGGGAGCGTCGTAAGCTCCCCCAGCGGGGTCTGGGGCGGAGCCCCAGCGACCAGCGCATTTTGGGCTGTTTCGACCTTAAATGGAGCCATTTTTGGGCTCTTGTTTGCCAGCTATTTGTGAACGACAAAGTCGCGAAATTTTTAAGAATAAGTGGTTTTTCAGTGTCGCAAGCTACCAGGATAACAATAAAAATCAAAATGTTATTGTAAAAGAGAAAGGTTTTGTCTTTACAGTAAGCTACCCCATCGGGATCTGGGGGCGGAGACCCAGCGACCAGCGCATTTTTGGCTGTGTTGACCTCAAATGGAGCCATTTTTAGGCAGTCATGGCCGGTCGTCCGTAACTGCATGGACGCCGTCCATGTAATCATGGACGACCGTCCTGTCCTGGTAGTGCTGGCCAAATAAGTCATAGGACGGCATCCTGCCTCGAATACAAGTTCCAGGACGCCGTCCATGACCGTCCTGGCACACTTTAAGCCCTGTATAGCCTATAATATATGAAATTAGATCACGCCACACTATAAGGATCTTTTTTATAGAAAATGTTGTGGAACTTAAAAAATATATAGTTTCTCATATAAAACCACTGGTTTCCACTGAAGGTTAACAGTGAAACGATTATAAATTTTTTTCCGAGTAAAATATTGATAACAAACCACAGTGGGATGACGGATAAATCTATGCAAATCTAGTGTCCGGGGGGTAATTTGAAACCGCTTACGGTACAAGTTACCGGGGGTGATGTTTAGGAGGTGCAATTTGATACCTTTAGATCGACATATTGCTATGCTATCGTCGCCTTGAAGCCGGAATTTTCCAGGTTTGAATCGACCTCGCCGCGTAAGGACCTTGGGCAAGTCCTTCACTCACAATAATATTTATTTGCTCAGCGCTTCGGCCGGAGTAGAGAGCTTGAAGGGGCGCTATAACCAGTGGCGGATCCAGAACTCTTCCAAGGGGGGGGCAAAAATCTTAGAACCTCGGATGGGACAGGTGCAACAAATTTCGAAATTTGGTTGTTGGTCGAAAATAAATAGGGATCAGTCTTTGGCTGAAGTACTTTTCATCCGCCCAAAAAGTTGATGAGGTTTTTTTTTTAGTCATCTGCCAAATTTTTGTTGGAGAAAATCATACCATTTCATCTGCCAAAAAAGTTGATGACCTTTTTTTACTTCTCCACTTGAAAACCGACTGGGGGGGCCACGTCCCATGCCATTTTCCGAATAAGGGGGCAATATGCCATTACACCCATATGCATATTGCTAATTTCATACCAAATGGGGGGCCACGTCCCATGGCAGTTTTAAATGGGGGGCCATGGCGGGATTGCCTCCCTGGATCCGCCCCGGCTATAAAAAGTGCACATAAAAACACATAAAAACAAAAATTAAATTTAAAAAAGTTTTAACGGTTTTACATCCAGGAATCCCAGGCTCCATAGACCTCTAGGGCCTAGGCGGCTATAAGACGCTCAATGCCAAGATGGCTCTCTATTAGAGTGTAAGTAAGGAAGTAATTCTAATCCATAGATTATAAAATTTCAATAGAATTTAATCGCTTATAATAAATCTACAATTTGTGAAAAATTTTTTTTGCCTTTTCGCGCTGTACGCACTTGCGTAAGTGCGTACGCCTAACGGCGCCCCTGAAACAAACCATCTGCAGCAACCTGCATGTACAGCAGCCTTCCTTCTTTTGGCCACAAGCATTCACAAACTCGACTGTCTTACTTCATCCCTATGTCCGTTAAACTGCCTGCCTTTTATGAGAATTCGAATATCTATAATGTTTCTGTGCTACCAAGATCACCATAATAGGCCTGTATTTTACTTAACTGGGTCTATATATTATTTACGTAGGCCTATGTAGTATGTACATGTATGGATGTGTGCGTGTATAATGTTTCTGTGCTACCAAGATCACCATAATAGGCCTATATTTTACTTACCTGGGTCCATATATTATTTACGTATGTAGTATGTACATGTATGGATGTGTGCGTGTGTGCTAGGCTTACTTCTGAAAAATATTTTATCAATTTTTGTTAGTGATTTTTGTTCCAATTTTCAAATGGACTTACATTTGTCCTAATTATCTCATAATGTTATAATTTCTCCTAATATACTAATTAATTATTAGGATACCGGTTCAGATGTATGTTCGTAAAAATTCGGACAGGTCTGAAGAGATCAACGTAAAAAAGCGGATTATATTTCGTCGTCGAAGACCTTTTAATAAGGGATGTTTATATCAGTGGTTCCCAACCTTTTTTGGCTGTAGGGCCACTTTTTCTAAGTTGGAGGATACGAGGGCCACTTTTTCTTAGTTAAAGGACATTAGGGCATTTAGGGGGCCACAATGCTAAAATTTAATTAACTAAAAGAATATAAAAATTGTTGTAATTAATTCAAAGTAGAATGTTTGATGTTTATAGGCTTCAAAAAAATAATTTGTATGCTAATAGAAAATAATTACATGTTCTATCCTGTCCAAATTGTCAATTTTTCATGTATTTTTGTTGATCCTTTGAGACAGGAGTGCCATTGTTGAGACCTGGCGTGCCATTTTGTGAGGTCTCGCGGGCCACTTTTGGCCCGCGGGCCACGGGTTGGGAACCGCTGGTTTATATGGTGATCACTTTTCTTATATTCTAAATCATGTTTTCAGGTGCTGCTGGTGCCAACCTGAATGTCATATGGTGCCTCGATTCCAGCGAAGAGCAGCTTCTGAATCTGTCTTGTGGTTCCGCTTCATTGATTCGCATCAATTCCGTCACACATGGCTGGCGAAATGTCGGACAAGCTTCGATGACGACGGATCGAACGAGTGGTGGATGTCTGCTTCCGACGCAGGATATCTGTGTCGAGAAGTATCCCAACATCCGTCTCCTACTAGACACTTGTTCCGGTCTATCCACATGTGTCTTTAGCTCGCTTGAGATGCCAGCGCCGCTGAGTTCGTGCAGCGGCAGACGCAGCAACTATGTCTTCATTACGTATGAATGTCTCATTGGTAAGTATACATTCATTGTAGTATTTTACGGCACCTTAATGATGCTTAATGCTTTATACATAGGCATATATATATATATATATATATATATATATATATATATATATATATATATATATATAATAGTCTTCAATGCGCTGTCCAGGAGGAAACTTCGGAACCTGTAAACAAATTCTTTCTTTGTCCTAAAATAAATATATCTCACGATAAACATTGTAAAGATGAACATTGAAAGGAAACAATAAGTAGTATAAATAAGTTCATATAGATCTTGGCTATGTATTTCAAGAGATTCTTAAATTTGCTGTATAAATATAGATTATAAGGCGTATATATAGAGAAACCGTTACACGAACCTTCAAAGAAATATCGAGGCCTATGAGTAAGGAAGAATAGAGTCGAAATTTTGTGCCGTCACAATATTGAATAGAAATAGAAGGATTTGATTAGAATAATAAACAGAATTGATTTAAATTGCGTTGTATTTCAGTTGACAATGAAACAACCGTCGTTAATATATGTGACAACTCTCTGAAGCCCCATGGTGCCCTGCGAACGGTTTACATTACATCTCCTAATTACCCGAAGAACTACGACGCAAACACCAAATGTTCATGTCTCGTGTCAACGTCGTCGTCATCGTCATCATCACCGCTAGATGGCAACCAGCAGCAGCAGGGTGGGGGATCGGATGGGTCGGATGGGTCGGATGGTTGGGGGGTTCGGTCGACAGAGGTCATCCTACAGTTGATCGATTTCGACATCAGTCTGGCTCCCAACGAACTCAGTCCATTCGATTGGATACAGTACGGACGCAGCGAGGGTCGCAACTGGGGAGACGGGCGGCTGATTGGAACTGGTGGAAGTGGAGGCGGAGGACGATCGCCACTCGTCACAGCCGATCAGATCTTCACAGGCAGCGATCGAGTTGATGTCGACTTCAACACTGATGAACAGCGTGAAGGACGAGGATTTTGGATCAAGGTCATAGGTAGGCAGTATACACACACACACACACACACACACACACACACACACACACACACACACACACACACACACACACACACACATATATACACACCATATATATATATATATATATTATATATATATATATGAACATCTCTATGAACATCGCCATGCTTATAATATATAGAATTATAGATCAGGGGTTCTCAAACTTATTTTTCATTGTACCCCCAAGTAAAAAATCGAATGATGGCGTACCCCAGCAAAATCTGATAAGAAACAATACACCATTGCGAAGTCCCCTTGCAGTGACAACTAAAAGTCCATTGATCATTGGTGACATTGTTTATTAGGTGGAGCAAAATTTAGTTTGAATCGCATAATCTTATCGCCAAAAACTGGAAAATTGGTCTATTACCCCTGTAAGAAAGAGCCAACCTACAGAGCTATGGGCTTGTTTAGACTAGCAAGAATTTCAAATAGGCTATCTGGTTCAACATTTGTCAATTTCAGACGCAAAATTTGACCCATGCTTTTGTTTTTTTATAGCCAGAATAGTTTAAACACCAGTTTCACCCAGATATGACGTGCTGAAGGCCCTGAAGGGAATCGCAAAATTTAAAGCTCGACCAGAAATTAATCTTTAGGGCAGTTTAGGCCAATTCAGCTCTCCGGTATTTGAGCTCTATATAATTATAGGCTGAGAATTTCTGGCTTTGGTACTTTCAACTATTTATATATTATTTGTACCAAAACTATAGCAATAGGCCTATGCCTAAACATAAATATGCTGCATGCACTATATAGTAGCCTATGTGAGTCTTATTATATGTTGTGAAAGAAAAAATATATCTAAAGACGATGCTGTTATATGTTGCGACGTTAAAATCATTGTTAATCAAAGAAAGATGGACACAAAGTCCATAAACTCAAAGAAAATGTATATTTCTGGAAATTTTCGCGTACCCCGTATATACCGGCGCCTGCATGGCGTACCCCCAGGGGTACGCGTACCACAGTTTGAGAACCCCTGATATAGATACATCGTATAATGCGATTGTCTCACTTGACTTCTTTGATATTGACCAAGGATTCACATAACTCCTCATAACAAAATACTCGCATTAAGCCTATACCTAATAAGTGCAAGCGTTACAGTGTAGCCTAGTTTCTTCTCAATCTCTTCTGTCCCTATAAGTCACGCATTATTAAACTGCCATCAATATTGACCGGTATAACTATTGTATTGTATTGCATTAAACTGCCATCAATAAGGACCTGTATTATTATTGTTTTGTACTGCATTTAAACTGCCATCAGTAGCCTAATGACTTGTATTATTGTATTGTATTGCATTAAACTGCCATCAATAATGACCGGTACTATTGTATTGTTTATGGAACACCGTCAAATGTAGGCTAAACCAATAAACTGTTTTATATTCCTGGCGATGAGCTCTCATCCTCTGTTCTGTTTTGACTCAGACAAGTTCATTGGTCTCTCATGGATTATACATGTACGTATATGGTTTTCAACAGGACTATCGATGTGTGTACGCAATGTAGGCCTACATAGAAAGTCCAGCCTACATACAACGTTGAGATTAGACTGCATCCATCGTAGAGCAAAATATCTTCGTCGTCGTCATAATTAATTATTGATCACACCACAGCAGAAGTTAATTGTTTTTAACTATAAGTATAATTTTTTATTGATCAGCGAAAATCAACGATATTAATCCGGCATCTTAATTCCCAAGATAAGGGCTTGCAAACAGATGCATGAACTAACTATGCAAATAGGCTACTATTATATATAGACACATGCAGTAGCCACTTCCTATGCGCTATTTGGATGTATATATACAGGGTGCGCCAAAAAAAAGACCCCCCTAGGTTTTTTGCCACTATCTTGGCCAAAATTAAGAATTTTCGAATGAAATTTTACAGGCTTATAGACAATTCATATTTACATATATCGGCCAGATTTCATCAAAATATTTCAAACAGAACAAAAGTTATGCCACTTTTAGGGAGGTGACCCCCCGTTTTTTGACGTTTCAAAAACGAAACGCAATTTTTAAAGGTTTTTTGCGAATATCTTGGCCAAAATTTAAAAAATCGAAATGAAATTTTACAGTCTTATAGACAATTCATATCTACACATGGTGGCCGGATTTCATCACAATATTTAATACTGAACAAAAGTTATGCCACTTTTAGTGAGACCACCCACCGTTTTGTGACGTTTCAAAAACGAAACGCAACAAAAAGTGACAAAAACACGATTTTTTAAGTCTCATCACAAATAACTGTTGTCAAATGAACTTGGTAGTGTTTCCCAACTTGTGTTCAATGTGCCCACCACCCGTGCCAAAACTTATTTTGAGTCTCTATGAAGAGTTCTTGATGGATGTGTTGATTATCTGACAGATTCATTATTATTTCTTATTTTAAGAATTTGATTGTCATCTTGCTAAGTGACTTCTCAGTGACGTGCAGCTACGCTGGTACCCTGTTTCTTTTCTAAATAGTAATAATAATGATCATCTGTCAATATAAAGGCTATTTTATAATAATTATTTGAGATGAGGCTTAATAAAATCGTGTTTTTGCTGCGTTACATCTTTGAATTGTCAAAAATAGGGGGGTGGCCTTAGTAAAAGTGGTATAACTTTTGTTGTTTTGGAAATATTTTGATGATATCTGACCATCATACGCAGATATGAATTGTCTTTAAGCCTGTAAAATTTTTCATTTCGATATTCTTACTTTTGGCCAAGATATTGGCCAGAATAAGTAGATTGAATTTTTATTACTTTTTGTTGCGTCGCGTTTTTGAATCGTCAAAAAACGGTGGGTGACCTCCCTAAAAGTGGCATAATTTTTGTTCTGTTTGAAATATTTTGATGAAATCTGGCCATCATGTGTAAATATGAATTGTCTTTAAGACAGTAAAATTTCATCTCAAAATTCTTACTTTTGGTCAAGATATTGGCAAAAATCTTAGGGGGGTCTTTTTTTTTGGCGCACCCTGTATATATATATACATCTATATACATATGTATTATATATATATATATATCGATTGCATCATTATAACTAGTGTTTATCTTTTTAACTTAGGTATGAACATTACCAGCAAAGAGCAGGTTCCTGTGGAAATCGAATGTGGCTTATACACACCGCCTGGTGAGAACTTATGTATACAAAATATAAACAACATACAAAATACTTGCTAAAGTAGTCTTATAGGTGTATGCGCCGCAGCAGGCCTAATTTGGATAAGTTCTTTACACTGACATAGTAGCCTACTTTGGGTAAGTTCTTCATAATACTGGCGCAGTACTTGTGGTAAGTTGTTTGTTTGAAGGCTTGTTACGTAATTGTTTGGCTATATATAATATGACGTAAATTATTGCTTGTCTGTTGCCAGATTCGAGGCAAGCGCTGAGCTGTTTCGAGCCTCCTCGATCCGGTGAGCTCTACCTCAGCTGCACAGCATATGGAGTGATCAATGTGCTCAGCATTCGATCAGGTTACCGTTCCACTACCAATCAGACGAAGGTCGTCTGTACGGCTGAGGACGTCGTCAAACAGGCGAATTGCATGAGCGAAGTGAACATTGCGGTGATTGAAGATCAGTGTATGAGACGGACGACTTGCAATCCACCTGCGCCATCCAATGTCAACATCAGTGCTGTCTGTGGTGGTGGCCACTCCAGCGACTTCGTCTTGGTTGACTATCAGTGCATCCCAGGTAAGAAAGAAGCACATGGAGTGAAGGTCGGAAGGAGACGGAAGAGGGTGGAACGATGGTCGGAGGAAGGAAAGAGAAGATGGACGAACAGATGGATGGCTCAGTTGTGTATTTACTTTGATAGAAGTCATGTGACATGTTCTTTCAACTTCTTTTCATGGATTATCGTTAGCGGCTTCTTTTGAAATAATATTATAAGATAATAATTATTAGTCGACGAGCAATCTGTAGACACGACTTTCAGATTCATTCATTTTGATTTTTGAATGAATCTGAAAGTCAGAACGTGGCAATGAATTCGGTCGTTAGACTTCAAACTTGGATGTACGAATGCTGCGCCGTCGTTTACTGCACTGTATAATCGTAATCGTATCGTAATCGTAATCTCGAGACTTCTACAGCGCCCACAAAAGCGAAGTCGCGGGAACCAGCTTATTCACAGGCGCTTAATCAAAACAAAATCGATAGGCAGCGGGTCAAGTCCGGAGAGTCAGGCAGGCAGGCAGATGGACGGCTAAGGTGGGTGATGTTTAGGGTTGAGATGACGAGGGATGTGAGGAGAATCAGAAGAATCAGGATAGGATTTGCAGAAGAGCAATGTTTTCAGTTTTGAGTGATAGACCTGTGGGGAGATAGCGAGAGGTGGAGTTTTGGTGAGCTCGTATGATTGGTCGGAAGTTTGCCGAAGCGCTGGCGGAAGTTTGTTCCAAAGAGGTGGAATGCAGTGTTTAATCTAGTCCCCGCCCGCTGGGGGGGGAATTCAGGTTTCTGGGGGGGGGAGACAATCGAGCGTCCGAAGGACGCTCGTGAGGCGCGTAGCCCGGCAAACAGTTGTTATGAGGAATTAGGTGAATCCTTGGTCAATATCAAAGAAGCTAAGTGAGGCAATAGCATTACACCATGTTTCCATAAGCATGGCGATGTTCATATATGTACACTACCTACCTATGACCTTGATCCAAAATCCCCGTCCTTCGCGCTGTTCATCGGTGTTGAAGTCGACATCAACTCGATCGCTGCCTGTGAAGATCTGATCGGCTGTGACTAGAGGCGATCGTCCTCCTCCGCCACTTCCACCCGTTCCAATCAGACGCCCGTCTCCCCAGTTGCGACCCTCGCTGCGTCCGTACTGTATCCAGTCGAATGGACTGAGTTCATTGGGAGCGAGACTGATGTCGACCGGCAGGGGGAGGGGTATGGGGAGGGGGATGTGCCCCCTCCCCATCAGAAACTTTTTGAATTTCCACATTGCAATGGTAGCATTTTAAGGTACCATCTTAACAAAATAACTGCACTTTTTCAAAGCCCCATCAGAAACTTTTTGAATTTCCACATTGCAATGGTAGCATTTTAAGGTACCATCTTAACAAAATAACTGCACTTTTTCAAAGCCCCATCAGAAACTTTTTGAATTTCCACATTGCAATGGTAGCATTTTAAGGTACCATCTTAACAAAATACCTGCACTTTTTCAGAGCCCCATCGGAAACTTTTTAAATTTCCACATTGCAATGGTAGCATTTTAAGGTACCATCTTAACAAAATAACTGCACTTTTTCAGAGCCCCATCAGAAACTTTTTGAATTTCCACATTGCAATGGTAGCATTTTAAGGTACCATCTTAACAAAATACCTCTACTTTTTCAGAGCCTCATCAGAAACTTTTTGAATTTCCACTTTGCAATGGCAGCATTTTAAGGTACCATCTTAACAAAATACTTGCACTTTTCAGAGCCCCATCAGAAACTTTTTGAATTTCCACATTGCAATGGTAGCATTTTAAGGTACCATCTTAACAAAATACCTGCACTTTTCAGAGCCCCATCAGAAATTTTTTGAATTTCCACATTGCAATGGTAGCATTTTAAGGTACCATCTTAACAAAATACCTGCACTTTTCAGTGCCCCATCGGAAACTTTTTAAATTTCCACATTGCAATGGTAGCATTTTAAGGTACCATCTTAACAAAATAACTGCACTTTTTCAGAGCCCCATCAGAAACTTTTTGAATTTCCACATTGCAATGGTAGCATTTTAAGGTACCATCTTAACAAAATACCTCTACTTTTTCAGAGCCTCATCAGAAACTTTTTGAATTTCCACTTTGCAATGGCAGCATTTTAAGGTACCATCTTAACAAAATACTTGCACTTTTCAGAGCCCCATCAGAAACTTTTTGAATTTCCACATTGCAATGGTAGCATTTTAAGGTACCATCTTAACAAAATACCTGCACTTTTCAGAGCCCCATCAGAAATTTTTTGAATTTCCACATTGCAATGGTAGCATTTTAAGGTACCATCTTAACAAAATACCTGCACTTTTCAGTGCCTCATCAGAAATGTTTTGAATTTCCACTTTGCAATGGCAGCATTTTAAGGTACCATCTTAACAAAATACTTGCACTTTTCAGAGCCCCATCAGAAACTTTTTAAATTTCCACATTGCAATGGCAGCATTTTAAGGTGTCATCTTAACAAACTGCCTGTACACTTTTCAGTGCTTATAAGAGTGGACTTCAATAATTATAAGCAACACTTAACAAATATTTTGGGGGGGGGGAGGGGGTTCCACACTGTAATGGTAGGCCTCCTCTTTTAACATGCCATTTTAGCAAAAAAACTCCATTAGACTATTCAGTACTGATAAAAAAGTGTTTTAGGATCTAATATAATATATGATTATAATTACAATAAAAATATCTTTATGTATCGAGTTCAGCAGCTCAGTTCTCCTGTTGCTGAGTTATTCTAATGAATAAATGCAGACATGAATATAATAGTAGCCTATATAAGCTGACTTTTCAGCACTATATCAGTTTAACCCTGTTCCCAAGATGGTCTTGAATTGCTGACCAGGACATACTTTCTGAAATCATATTTAATGGTACACAAACCAACCAAGAACTAATAAACTACCGGTGCCAAAGTCAAGAAACCATGTGTAGTAATGATGTTGTTTTTAGGTTTTACTATATATATGTGTTCAAATAATAGGACCAAACATTTTGAAATTTTAGGCCTACAATTTAAAATTTGAAGGATACCACTTTTGAGAAGCCATTTAGTTGTACAAAAGTAGTATTTGTACAATTATTAGCAGTAAGTTATTCTCATTTTAGCAGGATTGTGTCATATATTATAATAGTAAATAATAACATTATAACCATTGACCATATAATAATAAATAATATTACAGTATATTACAACAATTCACGTAATACGATGATGTAAAGAGCAACTAAAACTATAAGCATTTTGTCAAATTTTCTGGTGTGGACATCATATCTGTTTTTAGTTGTGCAAAAATAGTGTTTATACAAATATATACAGTAAGTTATACTAATTGCAACATGATAGTATCATATATAATAATAGTAAATAATAAATAATCATATAATAGTAAATAACATCACGGAATATTATAACACTTCATATAAAACAAAGATGAAAATAGTAACTAAAAACCAATATCATTTTGTCAAATTTTTCTGGGGGGGGGAAATGTCAATCCTGGGGGGGAACTTTCCCCCCCCAGAGACGTCTAGATTAAACACTGGGTGGAATGGCAATGGCTATGGAGCGGTTTGCGAATTTCAGCGATGAAGTGATGGGAGGGCGAAGCAGTGTAATGAGGAGCGTGTTGAACGAAGTGGCTGTATGGTGAACAATTGACGAAGGTAGAACGGCTGGGATGATTGGAGTGTATTGTAAGTGAGTGATAGGACTTTGTATTCGATGCGTTCACGTATTTTGAGCCAGTGAAGTGATTTCAGGACTGGAGTGATGTGGTGACGTTTGGGGGTTTTCGTCACTGCACGGGCGAGGGCATTCTGGATAGCTTGGAGGCGGTTAATTTGGGTTGTATCAATGTTTAGGAAGAGAGAGTTGCAGTAATCAAGTTTGTCACATGACTATAATAGGCCTACATAATGTACAGTAGATTGCTGGTCGCTTTTAAGCTGCACATTAAACGGTGCAACTGCAATAGGCTAACTGCGTGAATATAAGATGAAATCCAGAATGATGCACTGTAGCAATAGTCTCTTTCAACATATAACTATTGATTAGACTTTTTATTGTTGTTAGATTCGAGTCAATCTGGAAACATCGTGAACATTTGTGGAGATGACATGACTCCAGGAACGACATTAGTCCGTCCATTCGGAAGTGGATTCATCAGTTCTCCACTATATCCGTCCAACTATCCACCCAACACCAACTGCTTCTGTCGACTCGAGGTCACGACCTCTACGCTGCAGAGTTCTTCGGCGGGGGCAGTGGGGCAGCTGGTCTTCTATGTTCTCGACCTAGAGTTGAGCAGATCGACGGATGAGGAACTTGGCAACAGGGTCTGCTCGTCGTCCACGACTTCCGGATGTACATCGAACAACGACTGGTTGCAATATGGAAGTGCAGGACAGATTCCAGGCACTGGAAGAAATCTTTCGACGGAAGAAAAGGGAAAACCAGTCTACAGTGGAAGCAACGTTGTTGTGATCGCCTTTCATTCCGATTCACAAATGGAAGATCGTGGCTTCTGGATCAAATACGTCGGTACGTTCTATCTATTATGATCTCTTTTAAGCATGCATGTGTGTACGACATTGTATGAATGTAAGCATGTATGTATGTATGACATTGTATTGTATGTATGTATGTATCATGTATGTATGTATGTATGTATGTATGTATGTATGTATGTATGTATGTATGTATGTATGTATGTATGTATGTATGTATGTATGTATGTATGTATGTATGTATGTATGTATGTATGTATGTATGTATGTATGTGTGACATCGACCCTTCTACTGCGTCGATGCAACCAGGTTCTTTTACACTTCTTAAAGATAACACTTCTTTCAGAATAAACTCTTATTATTATTCAACACAAATAGCCTTTCTGTAGGCATCTAAATTAACATCTTTCAAGAAGTTTAATGTCGTCGCAGTTCTTCCAGACACAGTTCTCCATCCGGGTTCCTCCTCTCTCTCCAGACACCAAAGTACAGTTCGACTAGACAGGTCGGCGGTGGTCACTCGACTGACTGTCGCTGACGCCCCTCCAGCTACCATCCGTGATCACCAGAGGGCGCCAGCAACCCAAGGTGTGTCGGCCTGATGATCAGCACGAGGAGTGGTCAAGGGCGGCGGCATAATCGGTCCACGTGCACGACGGTGATACGTGACACCTCCCATCACAAGAGGATGCTTCTGGCTGGAACGGACAGAACATCCTCCGAACCAACCGACCATTGACCCCGAGCACACCGGAAGATGCAACAGAAACCAAACATAAACACATTAAGTTAACTAATATACAAATAACTAAACCCTACAGAGTACACTCCATCCGGCCATTAGCCTAATCTGGCCCCATCCGGTAAAGTGAAAACAATAACATGTATTTTCTCTCTAAATAATAAACTGGATCCTAAAGTCTTGCCTAACTTACCTAACTTAACTATTGGTTAGCAAAACATCTCGCAACTCTATCATTATCACCAACAAAACAAATAAAACCTTAAATGGAAACACAGGTAGTCGATAATACAACCTGCGACTTAACTACTGTCTTACAACTATAATGTACTTCTAATCTGGCCCCATCCGGGTTAAAGTGTCCGCAGCAACATTCAACTTCCCAGCAAAATAATTGAAATGAACATCAAATTCTTGTAAAGATAAAGACCATCTCATGAGTTTGGCACTGTTGGGTGCACGCTCGGTCAAAAACGTCAGGGGGTTATGATCCGAATGGATCGTGACCCGACTTCCCCAAACCCAACTTTGAAACTTTCGAAGCATAGACAAAGCTGCGTATGCTTCTTTCTCAACAGTAGCCCATCGCTTCTGCGTCTCGTCCAACTTCTGGCTTGCAAAAGCAACCGGAAGTATGGAACCCTCACTGTCCCATTGAGTAAGAACCCCCGCCACGGTGTGTTCACTGGCATCCACATACAAGTGGAAGGGGTGGGTTAAATCCATTACATGCAAGCGGTTAACAGTGGCGCTACATAACGCCACCTTCAAATTTTCAAACGCCTTCTGCTCATCAATACCCCAAGGTATTCTGTTGGGCACCCGTTTACCCGTTAAATTGGTAAGAGGTAAAGCAACGGCAGCATAGTTCGGTATATGGTCACGAAAATATCCAAAAAACCCCAGAATTTGCCGCACTTGTGTCTTTGTGACCGGCACCTTGAGTTCATTTACCGCCGTCACCCTATCAGGGTCTGCCCTCCTAGTTCCCGACCCAACCAATTCCCCACAAAACCGAACCTCAGGTAAAGCAAAACTACACTTGAGAAGCTTCAAAGTTAAACCACTCTCACGAACACGTTGCAAAAATTGACGAAGGTGGTTTAAATGCAAAACCCAATTCGTCGAAAACACTGCCATATCATCAATGTAAGAGTCAGTAAACTTTCGAATGGGTTGTAAAATATGCTGTACAGCCCGTACAAACGTATGACCACTCGATTTCATCCCAAAAGGGGTCCTCGTCCATTCGAATAACCCTGCATCACATACAAATGCGGATAACCATTGATCAGAAGCTTTGATGGCTGTCTGCCAATAACCACTACATGCATCAAAAGTACTTATGTATGTGGCCCTCCCAATATGTTGAATGACATCGGACATGTCAGGCATTGGGTAAGCATCCGAAATCGTGAATTTGTTCAAAAAACGATAATCCACCGCCAAACGTACCCCCCCTTTTCCATCCTTACCCTTGAGTACGCATACCAAAGGACTAGCCATCGGGCTTTTTGACGGTTTAATAAATCCACACGCTAACAAATCATGAATTTGTTTTTCGACCTCCGGTTTGAGTCGTTCGGGTACTCGATATGCACGTAACCGTTTCGGCTTAAAGTCACTAGATACAGGAATGCTATGTATGACTGCATCACAAAACCCTGGTTTATCAGTGAACACATCTGGGAATTCGTCTAAAACTGTGAAAAGATCACACTTCTGATCTGGCGATAAATGCATCAGCCTCATCGGATCAATCCGTCTGCTGGGTAGAGTAAACAAATCAGTGTTGACATTAGTGGCCAATGACTCACCCCTATCGAACGTCTCAATGTTACCAAAGTCATGGTCTCTATCAAAAATAATAGCACAGGTATCGACAGTAAGTGGTCGCTGAATTATCCCACACGGTCGAGTTAAGGCTGTTGAATCAATATCTACATGAACAGTCTTTACATGAAATTGTCTCAATTGATTCGCATGAAGTCGATATTGTTTGTCATCGAACTCCACAACATAACTGTATGGTGATTTGACTTTAACCACCGTGGCTGGACCCTTCCATTTACTGTGCATCCGACTTACCGTCGAATCCGGTTGCAAAATCAATACTTTATCACTCACCACAAAATGTTTGTCTCGGCTTCGTAAATTGTATCGATTAGTAGAACGCGTTTGTTCTCTTTTGGTATGCGACTCAGCATAAAGTTTTGCAATTTCCATTCGTGCATGCAAATCTTTCAGGTATTCAAAAGGTGTCTTCCCTAAGTCTAGTGGAAACTCGCGTTCACCACACCACGTTTCTTTTAGCACTGCTAAAGGTCCACGAGGCAATTGTCCGAATGCGAGTAACCATGGTGCTACCCCACTGGTTTCATTGGGAATTTCCCTCAAAGCCCACATAACAAAACCCACACACTTATGCCATGACTTAGTATGGTCTGCAGCCATCTTGGATATGGATGATTTCACAGTACCCACCATGCGTTCAGCCAACCCGTTCCCGGAAGGATGGTAACAGGAACTAAATCTGGGGCTACATCCTAACCGACTCATGAATTCCTTGTTTAGTCGAGAAGTAAAGTTACTTGCATTATCGCTAGAAATTACTGAAGCAACTCCAAAATACATGAACAATGACATTAAACAATCACACACAGCCTTTGCAGTAATAGATCTCAAAGGAAAAGCTGCGGGGTACCGAGTAGCACTATCTACCAGAACCAAGCAATAGTTAAACTCACATTTAACACTAGTTACGGGGCCGAAAATGTCCATGAACCAATGTGTGAAGGCAAATTCCGCTCGCGGAATGGGTTGGATTGGAACTCGGTCTCGGTACGTAATTCGAGCCTTTTTTTGACATACCTCACACACCTGGCAATGATGCTTTGCATCCTTGATGACAGTACACCAATAAAAACTTAGGCGTATTCGTTGTCCAGTTCTCTTAGGACCTAAATGACCACCTAATTCATGACCCAATTGTAGAACTTGAGGTCTTCGACCGGTTGGCAAACACAACTGTGTAAAATCCTGCCCCAGTAACCTCTCTCGATGCATCAACAAGCCATCTTTATAAAAGAAACCACCCTTTCCCTTTACTGCTTGGGCTCGTGCACCCCGTAAAGAATCATCCATTTGTTGTTCTCGTATTAGTTCAACAACAGAAGCTCGATTATTGTCAGTCTGAGATATTATTAAGTCATGAGCGTCTGGATTAACATGATCAACCAGAATCACTGGACTGACCTTCGCCGTGTTATCCCTGCTCAGATCAACAGGATCGACTACAAAAAGGTTAGTACCATATAACCCAGCATGATCACTCGTGACTGATTTACTATCATTTAGATCCCCATGATCAATAATGTTAGTAGGACCACTCGAGACCGATGCAGGATCATTTCGATCATCATGATCAATGCCAACAATGTTATTATCGGTCCATGCACTCTGATCAGTTGTAACAGAGATAGTTGTTAACAGTTCACCATAATCATCAACCACTGTGTTGGCACAGACTGGATCAGTTCGATCATGATCAAGGTCGAGTTCACCAGTTAGGCCTACATTTTGCATTACAGCATTACACTGATACGAACATGAGCGTAACTGCTCAACATTACGCGCAGTAAGTACCAAAGAATCATTGGCTTCTGCACACACGGCACATAATACCGGTACCCACTGCTTACAAAGATCACAATTAAGCCCTGAATCACACTTATGATCTAGACTAATGTACAATCGTACCAGATCTGCAGTAACAGGGGCACCAATTATGCCACGCAATGTAGTAGAACCAATGTGCTCCACATGACCCAGATTTTCAATGGTGCTCAGTTTTGCAACCGCTACCTCTGCCCCACCGTCGTCTAATGCAGATACAACTTGAAAACTACACCCTGGCTCACCAGCAAGCCGAACATTGACATAGCTTAACCGGGCAAAATCACATGATTTGAATATATCCAATCCCACAGGTAAGCCAGAAATGTCTCTTCCTGTTACCTTCACTTGATTGACAGCCGACATCACTACACTCTGTGTAGTGACGTCATCCACCTCATAAACTGGGTCAATGTATGGCAATGCTCCTTGTATTTCAGGTGCTTGCACCGGGTGGTGATTTGTAATCCCATCATCCAACACCCCAATGGGAGAACTAACGTGTTCATTTTGCCATCCCCCGTCAGTGGTACATGCATTTACCCGTCGAACCTTCTGTGACTTCTCAGACAACTGCCCTGCATTTCGAACTTGATCACAGGCAGACCGTAAATGAGAATAACTGCCACAGGTATAACATCCCCTGGGCCTTCTAGTATCCCCACCCCTGGGTGTCATACCCAACGGTGTACCCGGATACCGGGAAGGAGGCGGCCGAAAAGAATTCATCATGCTACCCCTGCCACTAGAGCCGTCATAACGTGGGACGGGTGGTCCGGAAGAACCAAAAAAAATACCCTTGGGTCTGTCCCCGACATGATTTGACAAGTAACAGTCAATAGTGGACCCCAATTTACCCGAGTCCACCCAACCCGCCTCAGTAGCGGATTCAACTGACAACACATGTCGCAAACAAGACTCAGTCAGACACAACTTAGCTCGATCACACACCAAAAGATCAATCAATTGCATTAAAGTTGTAACACTACGACTTTCAATGTAATATGTAAACACAGCTTTCAATCGAGAAATAAACATTGCAAAAGTTTCATCTTCACGTTTAGTCAAATTGCTAAAAGAATCTCTGTACATGGCAGGTGATAACTTGTATTCCATAAGAAGCACTTTCTTAATTTCATCATAACTCGTGGATATCGCGGGATCCATGCGGCCGACAATTTCCTTCGAACGTGTGTTCAAATAAGGTCGAATCAGTGTACCCCGTAATTCACTGGGCACATCCAAAGAATGAAACAGATGTTCAGCATTACGAAAAAATGCAATAGTCTCGAACGGATCGGTAGATTGAATAGTGATGCTGTTCTTAACGGCATCTCCAAAAGTTTTAATTTTTACCGCCCTAGTATTCTGTCGCGCCATCTCTCTCTCTCTCATGTCCCTGTCCGCCTGCAACCTAACCGCATTCTGCTGAAATTCCCTGTCTCGCATCTCGGCAATCTGCAGTAACTCTTTTTCCTTCAGTACAGCTTCTCGTTGACTCTTTTCTTCTTCCAGCTTAAACCTAGTCTCATTCTGCTTAAATTCCCTGTCTCTCAGTTCTGCCATCAGTTGTAACTCCCTTTCTTTCATCTCACGATCCATCAATTTCGACTCAGCCAACTGCTGTAATTTTTTTTCTTTTAACTCAGCATCCACCTTACGCTGCTCAAACTCCTTGTTCCGTAAAGCAAACTCCTGCTCTTTCCAGTCATTTGCCTTAACTTCCTTAAGACTCTCCGCTTCAAACTTGGCCTTCTCAAACGCCAACCGTTCTCTCTCAAACTCCACGTCATAACCACCCGACTTACTCACCTCGGACACGGAAACCGGCTCATCTGTACCGGACGCCACGCGTTCCGCCCAACTGTTCAACAGGTCCGCACGGTCCATCACCTTGATCACCTCCTCCTCACCCCCAACTGCAATCAATTTATCCCGCAAAGCGTTCGTCGACAGCTTCCTAACTCGCTCCAACTGCACCAAAGTTAATTTCTCCATAATAACGGACCGCACAAATAGAGCGACACGGCGAAACAACACAAACAACACACCCTGCAATGCACAGAAACTCAATAAACCCTATACCCGGCTGGAGACAGATTAAACTCCGATAAATGGCGGAATGAAGTGACTCACCTTCAATTAAAGAACGTGACGACTGCGTGTAGCTGTACGGCTGCGCCAAATGTGACATCGACCCTTCTACTGCGTCGATGCAACCAGGTTCTTTTACACTTCTTAAAGATAACACTTCTTTCAGAATAAACTCTTATTATTATTCAACACAAATAGCCTTTCTGTAGGCATCTAAATTAACATCTTTCAAGAAGTTTAATGTCGTCGCAGTTCTTCCAGACACAGTTCTCCATCCGGGTTCCTCCTCTCTCTCCAGACACCAAAGTACAGTTCGACTAGACAGGTCGGCGGTGGTCACTCGACTGACTGTCGCTGACGCCCCTCCAGCTACCATCCGTGATCACCAGAGGGCGCCAGCAACCCAAGGTGTGTCGGCCTGATGATCAGCACGAGGAGTGGTCAAGGGCGGCGGCATAATCGGTCCACGTGCACGACGGTGATACGTGACAGTATGTATGTATGTATGTATGTATGTATGTATGTATGTATGTATGTATGTATGTATGTATGTATGTATGTATGTATGTATGTATGTATGTATGTATGTATGTATGTATGTATGTATGTATGTATGTATGTATGTATGTATGTATGTATGTATGTATGTATGTATGTATGTATGTATGTATGTATGTATGCATGTATGCATGTATGTATGTATGTATGTATGTATGACATTGTATGTATGTATGCAATACGTAAATGCATACATATTTGTATGCAAACATACAATATATACATGCAATATATACATACAATATATACATACATGTATATGTATGCATACACACTTACAATACATACATTCATGTAATGTCATACGTACATACATAATACGTACACACGTGCGTGCGTGCGTGCATGCATGCATACATGCATACATACATACATACATACATACATACATACATACATACATACATATATACATACATCCATACATACATACATGCATACATACATACATACATACATACATACATTTTCCAACATATCATAGGCCTCTGCATGCTTATATTCATACACATATACATGCGCATATGCTGTACATGTTTATATACTCACAAGTATACACACATTAATACATACATGCATACATGCATACACAAAACATGCATAAATGCCATGATTTATGCAAATCGATGAGAGATTTACAGCTGAACTCAATGTATCATCGTAGTCGCCATGTCTCGTTTATTAGACACGCTTGAATGGATGCGTCGTCGTCGTCGTGTGATCATTGTCTGGTGTGTATACACGTCGTATAGGTCGATCGGTCGATGGCAGCAATGCACCGGTTGTCGTGCAGTGTGGTCGCTTTGCACCTCAGCTGGACACAGGAGGAGGAGGAGGGAATGGTACAGCACCAACGTCCAACACATCGTCATCACCAACAGCAGCAACGAATGGTGAAGACGGAGTTGATCAGAGCCCGGATAAGAAGACAGATAACAGCAAGACAGGTATTGCTTGCAGCTGGCCATAAATTATATATAGACTCTCTTCATTTTTTTGTGTTCACAAATTGCTTAATTAAAAATAATTATCTTATGATGGAAAATGTTGATCATTATTATATTATTCTGTCTCTCATTCGTTACTCGGTTATTCGTAGGTCTATTTAAAGCACATTGATTGAGTCACAAATTCAATTTATTTGCAAATGTTTTCCTTAAGATTTCATCGTGAAAGTCTGATTGATCAGTTCATAATTATGGCTTCGAAGCATAGGCCTATGTGCGCTGATGAATATTGGAGATGAAATTTCAAAGGAAGTAGGCCTACAAGTCTGGAAATTTGTACTGAATAATTATGAAAAATTAATTAATTCCTTCCGATAATTTCAATGGAGGTCATGATGAAGTGATAATGGAGGTTAATGGAGGTCATTACAACTCTAATCTAAATGGAAGATCATAGGCCTACGGTAGGCTATACCCTACTGTGAAGCAAATTTTGTACAAGCAGAATCTTCAAAGGTAGGTAGCTAGCCTAGGCTACATGTACAATTGTACATGTAGGTCTACCTTATACATTTTGTATGCATGCACCGTATGATGCACATGCGTATTTTGGTTCCTCTGGAATCTAAGAAGGACGTATAAGCTTATGTGTTTATATTTTCGAGTATGCCATTTAGATGAGCTGCTGATGTGACCCATCGTGGTGTGCAGTTGGTATTATAGTAGACCATGTTTGATCGAATTGTGTTTGATTGAATTGCGTTTGATTGAATTGCGTTTTATTGAATTGTAGGATTGATTGAATTGTGTTTGATTGAATTGTAGGGCTGATTGAATTGTGTTTGATTGAATCGTGTTTGATTGAATTGTGTTTGATTGAATCGTGTTTGATTGAATTGTGTTTGATTGAATTGTGTTTGATTGAATTGTGTTTGATTGAATCGTGTTTGATTGAATTGTGTTTGATTGAATTGTGTTTGATTGAATCGTGTTTGATTGAATTGTGTTTGATTGAATTGTGTTTGATTGAATTGTGTTTGATTGAATTGTAGTATTGATTGAATTGTGTTTGATTGAATTGTGTTTGATTGAATTGTGTTTGATTAAATTGTAGGATTGATTGAATTGTAGGATTGAGTGAATTGTGTTTGATTGAATTGTAGGATTGATTGAATTGTGTTTGATTGAATTGTAGGACTGATCGTCGGAGTGACTGTGTCTGTCATCTTCGTCCTTGTCCTTCTTCTTGCATTGATCGCTTTCTGTCTTTACAGGCGTCGGAAAAGGTATACAACACTATACATGGCGCAATTAATGTTTAATCTTGTCCTCTGGTTAGGATCCAGGTTTTTGGGGAGGGGCGAGGGAAACGCACCTTTTTGTCGGACGGTCAGCAGCTGAGGTGCGTGGCTGTGACTAGCGGAAGATTTTTAAAACTCTTTTCATCTCTCTGTTTCTTATGACCTTTTAAACCTTAAAGTAGGCCTATATTTCATCTGATTTTATCCTCTAGTTGTTCATTCTCCCAATTGATAGCTCTTTTCTTTGCATACAAAAATCAGCTCTTCAATTGTTGTAGTGAAATGTCGTTTCCTGGGTAGAGGAACTTCCCCCTGCAAATAGCCTACGTTTAGATATTAAACACTGTAGCTATAGGCCTACATGTCCGATAATGTAATTGACTTCACTTCAATGTTGAAACGCTCAGCTGTTAGGCCTATTACTTCATAATACAATCTAGATATTATGTATATATCCGTTCGTCATGCACTTGTGATGTATTGATCTGGCATCTATATTCTATATTCTATACATGGGATGTGGAAAGTGATGCAAACGGCTACTATAGTCTACTATAGTCCTGCATGTACGGTGAAATGTCATTACTGGCAAGCTGCCGTGACAATAATAATTGAGCCATTAAATTTTACTTTCAGACAAATTAACCTTCAAGTTAACTTGGTAAGCTTATAGTCGTTCAAGGAATTACTTTGAGGAGGGTAATCTGAATCATAATTCTTAGACCTAATGTATGGCTACAGGTCTAATCGCACTATAGATCTAATTCATAATAAACGCTTATACTTAATATAAAAATGTGAAATTGGCTTGAAAACAGGGTCAAATCCGGCAAGATCCTGGACGAATCGAGGACGAATTCGTGGAGTAGCAGGACGCAAGGAATGCCGGGATTTTCGTCGTCATCGGTGACGTCATCTGACGATGGAGGAAGCAGTGAAAAGAAGAAAGAGAAACTGTTCTCTGGATGGAAGAGAGGCAACAACAAAACGCGACCAATCGATAAGAAGCCGCACTCGCCACCGTTCGCCATCTTCTACAACGAGGCTTACAAAACTCAAGATCCGACGCTCTATCGGAATGTGCATTCGTCTGTTACACGAAAGAAGAGAATTTCTCCCACAGAAGAAACTGTCCACTTCTAAGCCCTCATGCGATCCAACAGTATAGGCCTTGTACGTGCATCTATCCATCCATCCATTCATCCATCCACCCATCCATCCACTCATGCATCCATCCATTCATGCCTGACCTGCTGCCTATCGATTTTGTTTTGGTTAGGCGCCTGTGAATAAGCTGGTTCCCGCGACTTCGCTTTTGTGGGGGCTGTAGAAATCTCGAGATCACAATTACGTTTTAAGCATCGATAGGTCTACATCCATCCACCAATTCATCAATCCATCCATCCATCCATCCATCCATTAAGTTATATCATAGTCACATGACAGTACCTGCTGCTTTTATACGAGCAACTGTTGTTCATGTAGTTGCTATAGCGACGACTGTGGCATGAACGGCCATCTGCTTCTTACCATTTACGTGTCTGTATTCTAGGGCATTTTTTTACGAAACTGTTCATCATCTGTTGTAAACAATAATATTTTAAATATCAATATCGTGTTTTGCGAATATATACGCCAACAGATGTCGTCGCTTTGTGCATCGAAAACGTCATTCGATCGACGGCTCAATAGAGTCAATATATGCGACTCTTTGGCATTTACAAGCAGACGAAGAGTAAGGCTGCTACACCACCGTTAACAGGAAAAAGGTTTAGGTTAGAAGACAGTGGAGGAAGCATTTTTACATGATAAGGTCTACAGATGAAATGAGAACTGTGCATGGCACATATCATGCAGAATGTTCATTTGCCTCGATTTTAAAAGTAATAATAATAACAATGATGTTCATTTGTGTTCCATTGACATTGACAATTAATATTAGAAATTGTGAGTGAACTCATTTTTAGATCAGTTAAATTAATCACACTTAGTTAGGCAGCACTACAGGTCCTTCATATTTTAACACACACACACACACACGCACGCACACACACACACACACACACGCACGCACACACACACACCCACACACACAAACACACACACACAAACACACACACACACACAAACACACACACAAACACACACAATCTAAGATAGGCCTACGTCATTCTATGCTAGATTCGAGGTGCGTGTATCGGATTGCATCCCGATCCCTGCACGAGTTCATATGCGATAGGCGTCGACCAAGAATTATCCATAGACCTACTTATAGGTCTATGTTAAGCTGAGGCTACGACAATGAAATTGCCAAACACCATTAAGACCAACGGCTTTTTCTTGGCCTATCTTCGGCGTAGCTCAAGTAGGCCTATTGCTCAAATTAACAATTTAATTAATACAATTTAATTTTAATTAATCTGTATGCATCAGTTCTCTTCGTATTCCGGTTATAATAATTATCCTGGCAAGTTAATTCTTTACGGCAGATAATGTTGCAATTCAAATATTCCTCATCTTGCTTGTTTGATTAACAAGTGCAATTGATTTAGAGTAGGCCTACCGTGCGTAGGCTACGGCTCGATTTGTGCTCACAATTAGGCCTAATTAGAATTGTTCCGTATCCGCTTCTAAATCATTCTTTAAGAGTTACTTAAACTAAAAGAAATTCTAATCATTGTTGCTATTTAACAGTCGCGGCCAAACTATACGGTAAGCGGTTTCTAAATTTGAAACATCTAAGCAAAATTAATTTTTTCTTACAACTTCTGATTTCACGATTTCGTCAGTTAATTGAACGTAAATGAGTGTTAGAAGCATGTTTTTGGTATTTCACAGACAAAGTAGTTGAGGTTGGTGCAGATGGTTTTCTCCCAGTAGTCGGAATTCTGTGTTTGATTGACAGTGAAAACGGAGCAGACGTCGTATACTGAGTTGGCTGCCAACTCGATCCCGTCCTTCCAGTTGCGATATGAACCGAAAGGCATCTTTGTAACGAGGTCGTCGTCATACCAGAACCAGTTCCTCAACTCAAAATTATACATCCCAGATGTCCAGAATCGCTCCACCGCTAAAGCAATATTATTGACATATCAATGTTGCTGTTACGAAGTCCGACAGAATTAACCCTTTACCAGCCGACCGGTTTATAATCGTATACAAAAGTTGACGATTATAATCGGGGTTGCCGGTAAAGGGATTCAATGGTGCTAACTCAATGTCAAAGTAAACAAATTTGGCTAGCCTACAATCACTTGTAGGCTCGCTTGGTCCCATTTTACTGACCTATTACCAACAGTCAATTCTGCATCAGTTTGTCTGTATTCTGAATTTCTGACCATATTCTGGTAGGAATTGAAATCAGTAAATCCACTTTAATTGATGAGCGACCAAATCATCAAAAGAATAAACGAAAGAGTGAAGTTGAGATAGAGCGAGAAATAAATGAAGAAAAGCAATGATGTTGATTTGAAAATAAAGTAAAAAGGATTTTAAAAGATGGTTAAAATGATGGACAGTATTAGATAGGCCTATGTAGGCCTATTAAGATGAGATGTGTCACCTGATGTGCTTGAGTTCAGCAGAAAACCCTTAACGAAGTTGTCTTCTTGTTGTGATTGGATGTTGAGAAGTCTGGCCGAATAGAGATCACGGCATCTAATGACCGCCTCAGCCATCTGCAGCAGTTCCCGATGAGCAATGTAGCAGGATCCGACTCCGTAAGTGCCAGGAGCGAAACCTTCAGGACATGTTCCAGTAATGTATTGAGCTAAAGCAAACAAATAACAAAAGCAGAAATATCATCCTGATTAATTGATCACAATTTTCTTGATTTAGTTTCATTTAAATTCGTTGGTCACTATTTTCTTGCAAGCGTGAGGCCTAGCTGTTACAGAGAAAAGCAATTAGTGTTGTGCATAATAATTAGGGCCTATTGTTGCCAGCTAAGATGTTGAACTTTTAAAGACAATTTAATAGAATCTTTAAAGTAGGCCTAGATGTTGAACTCTTGCAGAGAATTGGCACAAAGTCTGACAAAGACATTTAACTATTAACAGTTATACGAACAGCGCAGTGCATTAAAATAATGAAACTAATATACATGTAGGTCTAACTACAAAGAAAGAGATTAATTATTGTTTGCTTCGGGTAGGCCTAGTTATATTATTGCGCGCGGTTTTGATATGCGCGCTTTTTCTCGCACAGTTTTGAGCAGATACCGAAGGGGCCGAATCTTATAAATAAAATCACTACTGTTAATTAAGACGGTAGTAGTGAGCGAGAAGACGTTAAATTTTACTGTGGTTGTCTGAGAGCAGAATTAGGTCTACTGAAAAGATACGCAAACAGTAACCGAGTTGGAACCACAATGGAGTATTTTTGCAGTGGGCTTGACCTACTGGATTAAAAGTGAACAGCACAGTGTAAAAGCTTCCTCCTTACCGTCTAATGATAGCCTACTCTAATCTTTCCAAAATCCACATCCCACCGAAAGTGTACGATGATCACGTATCATGATCAGTTTCGTTGAGTTGACTAGAGGGCGATTAATAAGTGGAACGGAATTTGAAAATGAAATCCCTCCTTCAGGTTCCTTGGGATAGGCCTATGTTTGAAACCCCCCGACTTCTGGGTTAACATAGCAGCAGGAAAACCAATAGACTGTTCTGCACCCCCTCACATTCAGGCGATCAAGGCCGTAGCCAAGATTTGATTTCGGGGGGTGTTTCTTCCCAGGCCGAAAAAGTTGATGATCTTATTTTAGTCGTCCGGTCGAAATATTGGAAAACCATACTATTTTCCCGGCCAAAAAAACTTGATGACCTTATTTTAGTCTTAAATTTTTTCATTTCGGGGGTGTTTTCATGGTTTTATTTCAGGGTTTTTACATCATCTGCTATAGTAAATGCATTATATTATTTCTCCCATTTTCCATTTCGGGGGGTGTTCAAACACCCAAAACACCCCCCTGGCTACGGCCTTGCAGGCGATAATATACATTATATAAAATACAGTTATAGCCTATTTATGATCGATATATATTCAATGCAAAATATTTAGAAAAGCTTCACTTACAGTTCAGTAAATTCGTTAGTGTGATTTGTAACGTGTTTATCGTATCTTGTAAATTCTTCACTTGGTTGTTCTGGTTATTGAGGCCATCTTTGACGGTATTGCCGACGTCACAAGAAACCATATTTTTGTCTAAATTATGAAAACAAACATTGAATTAATAAAATCAATTCGTTATGATCCGAGCTTTGTCAGAGAAAACTAAATCTATTCAGATCACTAAGTTTAATTAAAATAAGAGATTGGTAAAGAATTACAAGCAAAACAAAAAAAACATATGTCGGTAACAACAGGCCTAATTGTGGTTAGGCCTATAGCGTATACCTATAAACTAGGCTATGCCTGGATTTCTCATAGGCGGCAGGCCTACATGTAGCGTGTGAGGGACAGACGCGCTTGTCTGGCGTAATGGATTACATTACGGTATAGGATCAATAGATTGTGCAAGTCTGGACTAATACCTTGCCAGTGTGTAGCCTACATCTTAGGTCTACTCTGAAGCTGTTACAATTTCAACTTACAAGGCACAGTGTCAAACTGAACTTTGCAATAACTTTTTAAGATGGCATGCTCTGCAATTTAATTAAAGTATAGGACCTATATATAGTCAAATATCTGAGCGCAATTTCTCTGGAAACTGGCGAGTCAGGCAAAACGGAAGTGACGACTTTGAAGACTATTGGTGAATATTTATAATTTTATTGAAGAAATTCTCCAACTTACTGCAACAAGATCTAGGAATGTATCCGGTGTATGGATTTGCCGTGCTCTACAATACAAAAGGGTCACATGTATTTATTAAGGCCTAGGATTTAGCCTACATGTCTTTCGCTAGAAAACTACTTGACCTTACTATTGTGGCAAACAAGCAAATACATTTTATATAATTTATGACAACTTTGACTACAGCATGTGTCAGTGTAGGAGTTACAACGAGCCGCTTTAAAGTCTTTGAGAGAAACGTCTGAGAAAGAAAAGATTTTCAAAGGGTGGTCAAATAGTTTTGGCAAATTTAAGATCCAGGTTGGAATATAGACGTGTAGATCTACACAAAAACAATTCTAAGATGCAAAGATATCTGCGAAATATTACCACTGGGTTATCCGATGTCAGTTCTTGGCAATCTAAAAAGAGAAAGCAAGTTTTTCTTGTAATAAATTATTCAGCAACTGTTAAAATAATTTTGGAATTTGGCTTTTGTCAGCCGTATATTTGTGACTTAATAGCAGGATATAATTTTCCAATTAATCAATCAATCAATCAAGTTTTTAAATTTCTGTATTTATTAAAAGCATCAGCAATTTCCTGATTATTACTGGTGCCTTGGCCATCATTTTGGAATGTTGTGGGCGTTGGCAAGTTGGGGTTAGAGTTTAGAACAATGTCATGCTTTATTATGTTGCAAAGTACTTATTTAAGCATTTAATTGGACCTTCTTGATTAAGCACAGCATTTCACTGATCCCGGGGAGCAACTCCCTGCTGCAAATTCTTTTTCCCGATAACACAGGCATAGAACTTCTGACAAGAAACATTCATCCTATTTTGCTTTGTAAGAATATTTCCATTCACAGAGTCAACAGACTAATTATATTATGTCCATTAGCCATTCATCAAGAACATTCTTTCAACACTTTCATTGAATATGCCGAAGAGAAATAGTGAGCAACCTTTTCTCATGGTGTTTGAATGACAGCACTGAACCCACAAATATGGTGCCAACACTTGCTTCACCTGCCACATCTTTGGTGTGTAGGTAACCTATCCTCTGAGTTTTGAACGTTTCGCATAGATGTCTCACCTGAAACTGATTGGCAGAAAGATAGAAATGACGTCAGCGTGCGTGGCCATCTCAAGTCCTCCATGTAAATAGTTAGACCAGGCGTGAATGCCGACGCGGCATCGAATCGTTGACGTGAGAAATACATGGCGTTTGCAGGCGGTGTATCAAAGTTGTATGGAATTGCAATCTTCAAGCTGGCGTTTGTTGATGGACTGTAGACACCAATGCGATCAGTTGCTTCTATCGATACTGGGTTGTTGTCAAATCTCACCTGAACAGTAAATATATGTAGCAACAATGATAATAATTAAAAATAACTTGCAAAATAAATATCTATAATAGCGCTACTGATTTGGCCCATTTTGCAGAGGAGATAAACAACAATTTTGCAGGAGATTGCAAAATGCAAAGCAGGAAATTAAGAACATGGATGACGTGTTTCATTGAGATTTCTACGTCTTATAATTATATAAGCTATGTCTTTGTTTCACTTTCTGTGTCATTAGTAGGCTATCATTATGGCTTTTGTGCACATTTTTAAGACCAACAAGAAGTAGTTTAAAATAGGTGTCAATCTACCAGTCAGTGGGGAGTGGTGGGCAAGTGCCCCTCTTTCCCTTATGTGCGGGTCGCTATGCCACGAATAAAACACTAGCCTCTCACTTTTATTAGCAGGATATAGCAAATATTATGACGAACCTCGTTGGACAATGGACATGAATGGTATGTGGTGACAGTGTATAGGAAAGTCACCTGTCCATTCCATGGCCTATTCACTATAATGATGCATTAGAGTGCAGGCTCTAAAATAGCTTGACATTGTAGTCTATTATTGGCATTCACATAGTGTGTAGGATACGCTTTTCTGCTTCAGTTGACAGCCGCTGCCTTGCCGCTTTACAACTATAGGCAAACTGACCGAACAACAGAGAATGCGCTACATATGTGATGAATCATGAACATGCTTTGAGAAATTGTTGTTCTACCAATTCCTATATAGCCTACATGTACATGTGAAGAGAATTATCTTTGATACAGATATGTAAATAGCCTAATCTAAACACATGGGAGAAATGAGAAACTTGAGAATGTTTAATTCTAAGAAATCAAAAGTGCTTTCATCAAGAAAGAATTGGTTTTCAAGTGTTTGCAGTCCAACACTTACCACCGTATACGCTTTAACAGTATCTGCCTGGGTGGCTGTGTATTGTGTTTGCCATTTGAACTCGTAAGCCGTCTCATTGATTTGCTTCCAGATCTGTATATAGATTGCGTCCGTTGTGCAGAAGCGTGCCTTCAGTGACACGAACCGACCAACGGGAAGACTTCGCGAAGATTCGATTGCAACTTGCAAGTTTGAATCCATCAACTTCAACTCACAGCAGTCGGTATCTGCAAGTGAACAACACATTAATTATATGCGTGATATAACATATACATGTATAATATGTTTATTTGTTTTTATTTATTTCTCGCATTTGCTATAGCGTCCCTTCAACTCTCTGCTCAGAGGTGCTCCAACTAAAGCGCGGACACTGCATCGAAGTTTCACGCCGAAGCGCACGAGCAATTGCAAGTGAAGGACTTGCTCAAGGTCCCTACGCGGCGGCTTGGGGTGGATTCGAACATGCAACCCTCCAGCTGCAAGGCAGCGAACATACCCACTACACCACCGCGCCCCTGATATATACGGATCCGTGTACATTGTACAATCATGTGCAGATGTGCTTCTTATACATAATTATATGAACATAGCATAGGCCTACTCTGATTAATTTAGAATTCCTTGAGCTTTTAATCGACGAATTGTATGACCGCAGAACCGCGGAGGATAGCCTAAACCTCTTAAATGCATAAAAACCAAATTTCTCTAAGTCATGATATGACCTAGTGCTTATCAAATGTTAGACTTTATTAGTAGCCGCTATAATTAACTAGTGAAGCTTTGAAGGTACTGATTGTTCATTTGACGAAGGTTTGTGAAAAACTGTATCCATTAGCTACCCTTAATCGTAGACCCCCCCCCAACAGCTGCAGCCTGCAGATGAGTAACACTGGCTAAACAAACGCGAAAGCTTTGTGATCTTTCCATGGCCATGTATACTACGTATGGTCTACACTCGTAGTAGTAACAGAATCGCAAGTTCTGATTAAAATGGCAATTACTGTATTAATGAAGCATGTCTAATAGAATGGTGTGTGCTTACATGTTGGGATGTATGGATTGTAGGTCGTCGATTGGGCGAAGGTGCCACATTGGCTGATGATGACGACGACCAACAAACTGATTTCAACGAACATTCGTAACATCGTTGGACCAGTTAGTTGTTCACTGTTCTTTGTCGTCGAAATCGGTGCCTCAGAAATAATCACTGCACGCTGTCTGGAAGAGTATTAAAAACGAATCATTACAAGCTCATTCAGTAGCAATTATTCCTTGCTGCCATTGATGGGTGTTAACGGCTTGTAAATAAATGAGGAAAACTGGGATGTGAAATATATAAATATAATATTATATATATATAAATTATTAGATATATATATATAAATTATTAGATATATATATATAAGCTTATATATAGCCTAATAGAACATTGCATAAACGCAATTAGTCGTGGATTTTTTTAAAACCTGGATGGATGATCAGGTTTTTGATGTAGCCTACCGGTAGCCTATGCTCTAATAGTTATGTGGCCTGACTAAAAACGGAGAGTCAGCCAGCATCAGCTATAGGCCTACCTGCATGTTCCCCGTTATTGTACGCCCATTACAGACCAGTGAGACCGCTGTTTGTTAAGTCTCTATCGGGAGCAGCAGCGCAGTTTTATAATTTTAGTTGCATTAGGCCTATACGTGTATTAACATAGATGCTTTGACTTCTCATCATTGCATGATCACAGGGCCAACCACTGCTACCAGACGCCGAGTTTAGTCGGGAGCTCATTGATGAGACTGAGACTGCAGTATCATTCCTTGCAGGTATAGGCTATGCATTTCAACCATGGCGAGCATACTCACCACTAGAGTACGGTAGGCCTATACGGCGGCTCCCTCTGTCACATAGAATAAAATGAGGATCCGGCGAACGAGTGGCTTAGGCTACTTGAGGATAAACCCGGTAGCAATAACGTACACGATATATCGACATTTCCACATCCCCCACTCAAAACTGAAGAGCATCACCTCCGAAGAATTTCCTATTCTGACTCATCTGATTGGCTGCCTTCCAATTCGTCTCCACCGTAGCAACGTAGCAACCGCAAGGGAGCCAGAAAATTGTCGGGGTGGGGTCCATTTATGGTGTGGGATCTTCCAATTAGACATGGTCACAAAATACAAAGAATGTATACACAGAATTGGCTTTACATTTCGGGAATTCACACATTTCTGAGGGGTTTGAACCCGTTTCCCCCTCCCCCGAGGTAAGCCCACGGGCACCCACCCAGCTCTACTGCAGCCTCATCTCTTGATCTGGATCCTCTGGAAACCAGAATCAGAACTCAACCACCACTTGCAACAGATGCGCAAAAACTATAATAGTAATATACTAACACATATTTTACAGATTCGAACAGACTATGCAAGAACTATGAATTCACTTTAAACTGAATTAAACAATTCGCTAATTTAACTTCCAGATACATGTAGAAGAGACTCGAGCAGCAGTTACCATTCAGAGATCAGTAATCTTCAGTAATCAAAGACAGAAAATCTACATCTGTAGTGAAAAGCACTGTATATACCAGACAAGTGTAGGCCTACTCACTGATTGTTAATAATATATCTAAAGCAGTGTAGCTGCTTCTGGGAGGGCTGCGTTATGTGACGGTTTCGGATCACTGCTTTTATGAGCTTGCTAATAGTTACTATACGTATACCCGCTATAGGCTACAATTGCCGGAGAAAACAGAATGCCTGCAAAGTGAGCGAGATGGGTAAAATTTAGCACGCTAGCTATTGCATCTTTCTCAGTAGAGTAGGCTCTATGTAGTCTATCTGTACCAGAGACTCGGGTCATGAATTTACCTGCGGCAACAATGCAGCCATGGCTTGCTATGGTTCGCTTGCCTTTGTGAAATGCAGATACACCTGAATTGCAGTGCAGTCGGCCGTAAACTCTTTCTTGTAATTATGTCGCTTTTACAGCCTTTCCTTACATACGTAGACCTACCTAGATAGGCTAGTTGCCAATGACTAATATCATTATAATTTATGGAAATACGAGTAGAAACGGATCCGTAATGTAATGTAGGTCCTAATGTAATTTGTCATTTCTATAGCGCCACTTCAACCCATGGCAATTCAATGGCGCTCCAAGTTGGCACATATAAATATATAATTATGTATATATTATATATATATGCTGAGAAGTCTGAGAGAAGAAATAGGTTGTAGGAAGAGATCTCCATAATTGATGATGTATTGGAGTAGGCCTATTGAGGAAGGCGAGCAGCATAATTAAGAACAGATTGAATATGAGATAGGCAGACCTTGGGAAGTCCAACAGAAGGGAGTTACAGTGATCAATTCTAGAACAGATAACTGTGTGCACGGATTATGGATGTCATGGTAGAAACAGAGACAGATATGCGAATGGCCCTGAGACGACGGAGGTGAAACCAAGAGGATCGCGTAGGCTACGGCTGGTTGCATGTGCAGAAATATGAGTGAGCTGTTCAAAGTGACAGCTGAGTCACGCACAGAAATAGAAAATGCAAAAAAGGCCATGTGCATAACGCCATTCGTGATTCCCTTTGATCTCATCTTTTGCAAATGAATACTTTTACAATATTAAATCAGAGAGAAAACGAAGTCAACTTTTAGAAGTTGCTGGTGATCGAGTCAGTGCATGCATGGCGGCTCCAGCTATATAAGAGATCAGCATTCAGCAGGTCGTGTCAGGGTCATGGGAGAAATTAAATCTAAGAACGTTATTAAAATTCCAAAGATTTTTGGCAGGTCGTAAGGTAGGCCATGAGCAGAATAGGCAGAGATCAAATGGCGTGCTTTAAAATTTTACCTATGGCAGCGCTGCCACTGGATTGAGTGCCAGGCCAGATTATGTAGGCCTACGTATAGGCCTATGTATATTCGTTTATTTCCAGAAACAACCAGCAAAGCGCTGTAGGTGTCGGCCTACATTAACAAAATTGACAGTAGGCCTATGGCTATTTATACTGCTTATGCCTACATCTGATTTTGTTAGTAGGCCTATAGGCCTATGCCTACACGTTCCACCTCAACTGACGTTGACCGAAATTAGATCATGATTATTCTACGAAATCTATTAAATAAAGTGAATAAACTACTTTTCGGTCTAAAACTCTATTCTATATTTTTACTGACTTCTTCGTACTGCAGCTTATAGGCCTAGGCTAGGCCTACCTACAATGCACTAATGCGATAACTGCTAGCCTATGTTTTTTTATAGCCTAGGCCTACTGCACGGTAACCTCGATTCCGAGCTCGAAAAATGATCACTCGGAGTCGAGTCAGTCGACCAATGACTCGGAGTAGGCCAATAGGCATAGCCCTGTCCCCTAGACACAGGGATGGGCAATACAGGGTAGCATCAGCTAGGGTTTAAAGTGGGTGGGAACGCATGGGAACGGCGTTTCCACTGCTCTCGAATTTCTTGACTTGCGCGTTCCCACTGCTCACCATGCATGGAACCCTGAAAACATGGGAGTTACCAATAAAACTTCATCAGCGTTCCCACTGCTCACAGTTGGCGTTCCCATGGCACTGCTCACCCAAACCACTGTAACCACTGGGTAGCATGTAGGCTAATTGAATTGCAAATTATCAGTTAGGCCTTCTAGAGAAAATGTAGCCTAATTGAATAACAAATTAGGCCTACTTGTAGGCTATGCAGAGCTGCAAATTACAAAATTTAATGTGCGTTATTTCAATTAGCCTACATCAATCACAAATTAAGTAGGAGTCTTATTAGGCCCACAGGCCCTACACTGTAGGCCTACAGCCTTGGAATAAAAAGACTCAGGCATGGATCGCATACCTTTTTCCTTCTTTCTATGTGGATTGCATATTTATTGTGTCAGAACATGTAGGCCTATATTTAATTTTCTTTAACAGGCAGCATGCAGATGTGCAAACAAATTATCTGATAGCCGCCGTCTGTTAGGCCCAATGACCTTGGTTATGGCCTTACAATCATGCCTGCAAAACAACAGAGTCTGCTGGTGCAGACGAAGGCAGGGCGCCCTTGAATTGTATAGGCCTAAATTATAACCGCGCTATAGAAATCTTGGGCTACGTTTGACGTCACACCTGCATCGATGGCGTCATGTGCTATGCATAGATTCCTTGCGTTCTATAATGAACTTTTTCTTTATTTTGCAGAAGTCGAATATTTTCGTTTTATTGTATGGCTGCCGATTATATCATATTTTTCAGTCGTGCGAGTTATAATCTTAAAGTTACTTAAGTGCGTTAGAATTATTGCATTACGATTAATTGTGAGATAATAGTAGTAATTATATTTGTAGTAGAATAAATAATTAGCTTCGTTCTCCATTATTCAAATCGAGGGATCACGCCTCGGCAGCCGCAACACTATCGCGAAAAGAGGCCTGTAGGCCTATGGTAAGCGACTAGCCTACCTTTGAAGTGCTTCGACTGCTTAAATGCAATACATCCTGTAATTATTCTAATAGCACATGCTCTTAACCAGGGTGTGATTTGCCGGGGGGGTTGGGGGGGTCGGACCCCCTCTTTGCTATGGCCCGACCCCCACACTTCCACCTCCAAAAAAAAGGTGTGGGGGTCCAATTTTGACCCCCTCTTTTGGCAGTGCGGCCAGTGCCACAAGAGGGGGTCGAAATTGGACCACTGCAAGCAGTTAGGAGGACTTATTCGTTTCATTTCCTCATTCGTTCAACAGTTTATATTGGTACCCGGACATTGAGTGTAACAAGCTGATTTTTTAGGGAACTATCCGGAAGGTATTAAGGAAGACTCCTGCAAAAATCGTCCTTTATCGTCCATTGTGAAAAAAAGTTATGAAGGTTTTAGTGATGAGTTTATGCTTGAGCGATATAAGAGGTCTTTGAGTAGTAAACAATGTATAAACAATGCATACACAAATTAATAGTGCAGGATCTTAGCGTCAAAAAGCATTAGGAATATTTCACTCCCGGGAGCGTAGTATAGCCTACATATAACTTTTTTAAGTTCGGGGGAGTGTCCTGAAACAATGTTCGGCGAGAAACCGTTCGTGAGACGTGCAGGGATTCCGGAATTTGAACTTAAAGTATTAACTTTTGTGTTGCTTTGATTGAGAGATAGTACAGGTTTATCGGATTAGGAACGTTTAACTTCCGGAAGCGAATTACACATATAACTTTTTAAGTTTGAGAGAGTGTCCTGAAACAATGTCAGCCGAGAAACAGTTTGGGGGACGTACAGGGAATCTGTAATTTGAGTTCAAATTGTAAACTTTTATGTTGATTACTATTGAGCGATAATAAAGGTTGATAAAATCGTATTTTAGCGTTTTAAATTCATGCATGGTCAGTAAGGTTAGGATTAGGGTCAATAGGGTTAGGATTATGATCATGAATTGGGTTAGTATGGTTATATTTAGGGTCAGTAGCGTTATACTTTCAGTCAGTAGGGGTTGATATTAGGGTTAGAATGGCTTTTAAAAACGTTAAAACATTAGATTTAGTAAATTAGTATACACAAATAATTTAGAACGCTAAAATATGATTTTACCTAATGGTTTATTATGTAATATATTTAGTTGATGATTCATTTTCCCAGATTTTTCAACATTCGCGGCCATTAGCACTGTACAAAAATTGCTCCTAAAGTGTTACTTTGTCCCATTTCGGCAAATTTTTTTCCGATTTTTATAATTTTAGGCCAGTATGGTCAGAAATATCTACCTTTAACATAAATAACATGTTAACTGATCTTTAAAAAGGTGATATTATTCAATTCACTTTCAATAGAAGATTTTGCTTTGGATTGCACCAAATCAATAGCGGCCGGGGCTCCGCCCCGGACCCCGCTGGGGGAGCTTACGACGCTCCCCCAGACCCCCTAGTCGGATATGCTCGGGCTTCGTATTTTGCCCCCCCCCCAAACAAGGAAATTAAGCCGACCCCCACACTTCTTTTTTGACAAATCACACACTGCTCTTAACCAAACTTCTATTAAACTATGGAACCGTTCAACTGATAAACATGTCATACCCAATTTATGCTCCTCTCTAATCAGCACCTACCAGACGCACATATCTCATTGTTATCGTGTTTGGAACTTTTCTACCATTCTCGATTAAAAAGCTTATCTCTAGGCTTGTAATGATTATGACATTATGTCTACCACTCTACCATTATAATTATTTTAATATTATACTTTAACTAAACTAAAAAATCATGACTACCTGTACTAAGGATTCATTTAGTTAAGCTTGCTCCTCTGTTCTCTTTCTTACAGAAACACTGTTTGAAAGCTAGTTGAAAATTGCAATTGATATGGCTTTCAAAAAGATAATTTCTACATTCTGATGAATGAACCGTTTGCTTTACTTCTGATAGCAGTGATCAAGTCGATGTATGCATTTTGTGTTTCAGCTTCGCAGACATGCACAAGATCGTCAAACTGCCTTCAAACGCATCTAGAAACAACATCCATTTGAGCCAGTCAACTGGCGAAGATAAAGCAGTTCATCTGCCTCCGCACATTGCGATTGACATTGTGCCAAACATAACTCACCATGCAAGCCATGCTGATGCCCTTCGTAAGCATTCCAGAGTTTCCTGCACTTCAGCCAAAACAGAGACATGTGAGTTATGATACTTATGAACTTGCCGTATGATGCCTACAGCCAAAACTAATGATGACTTTGCACTTGCAACAGGACAGGACTTTTATCTGTGGCAAACTAAAAATCTGTATAAAAAGTGAAGCAACCAATGGCCTTCTTTGTTCTATTGGTACAAATAAGCTTTGTGTGGCACAGAGAATTTAAGAGATTTACATCTACAAATGATCAGCGTGAAGTGCACTTTATATTCATTATACCTCAGCAAAGCTTTGCAGTATAGTATGCCTTAACAACACATACTGCCACATAAGGCTATTACTCTGGTGATTACATGCTGAAAGACCCAATCAATTAAATTGGACCAGTGGTAACTAAAAGTAACTATAGTTACTTTGAAAAGTAACTTTAATCAGTAACTAGTTACTTTTTTGGCAAAGTAATCAGTTACAGTAACTAGTTACTTTTTGCAGTCCAGTAACTAGTTACTGTAACTGATTACTTTTAAAAAGTAACTAGCCAACACTTTCATTTTGGAAGGGACACAGTAGTTGATTGCTTAGAGCGCTCGATTTGTAATGTGGCATATTTAGGTTCAAGACTTCTCCTTGCTTGGCACCATTGATTGATGGAGATTAGAAACAGAGATCAGTAGTTCTACTTCAGCCGAGGTCTCGCATAGTTGGAGAGTTTGGATTTTTAGCTATTAAATGACCATTTTCTCATCACTTTTCAAGTCTGTGTAATTGCAACAGACATATCTCATATTCTCATTCAGCATTAACTAATTTGATGGTTTTACATTTCAGCTGATAAGCTTCATGTGACTAAAGTTTCTGGAAATACCCACATGTTTTTTGTTATCAATTATGGGAAGACAACAAGTGATGCAGTTGGAAGTGAACCTAACGTTCATTTGGCTTCAGCAGATAACAAGTTGCAGAAAACTATTTCTCCAACATTCAGCAGTGAAACGAACATTGCCAACACGAGCCCAGCACACTGGTCTATGTGTTCAGGTGTCAAATCAGTGGGACACAAATGGGCATCGCGTGATGTCCTACTACAATTAGACGAGACAGTCAACAAAAACACACTTATGTTTGAAGATGTACCAGATGAGTTGGCTGAAGAGAACAGAGAAGAACAAGTCTACCGAAACATCTTCAGAAATCGAAATCATCTCGCGGAACTTGCCAGGCGCTGTCGACTCTTTGCGCAGCGCAAGCTGATGAGAATTGTGCACAAGAATGGCGAATGCAACATGTCTAACATCCACGTTGAGAAACGTCGTTCTAGGTATTTGCTTGATATTTTTACCACTTTCATAGAACTGAAATGGAAGTACACGATCCTTATGTGTATTGTTGCCTATCTATTCAGCTGGATTGCATTTGCACTTGTGTGGTGGCTCATGCATTACAGCACCAGCGTTAATGATGGACAGCCGTGTGTAGCGGGGATTCATGATTTCAAAACTGCTTTGTTGTTCTCGATCGAGACGCAGCAAACCGTTGGCTATGGCGGACGTACAATTACAGACAACTGTGAAGTAGCAATTTTTACACTAATGCTTCAGCTACTTGTTGGTGCAGTTATGCAGTCCGTTGTCACAGGTCTAATTTTCGCGAAGCTGTCAAGACCAAATCGCAGGGCAGAGACCGTCATCTTCAGCAAATATGCAGTGATCTACGAAGAGAGCGGCTACTTATGTCTTGCTTTTCGCATTGGAGACATGCGAAGGTCGCAGCTGATTGGCGTTGACATTAATGTCATCTTGGTGAAGGCCTGTGAAAATGGTGTCATATACCAACAGTTATTGAAAGTCACAACTGAATCGTGCGATGATTACTTCTTCTTGGCTTGGCCAATGAAAATAATTCACCACATAGATGAAAACAGTCCACTGTGGAAGATTTCACCTGAAGAATTGCTTGCAGCAGATTTTGAGATCATTGTTATACTCGAAGCAAGCTGTGAAGCCACTGGTTTTACAACGCAAGTTCGTACATCATATCTGCCAGGTGAAATACTTTGGGGTCACACTTTAGCTCCAGTAACTCTCACTTATCATTCGAGTGAAGGTCATTATACAGTGGATTATTCCCAGTTCAACCATGTCATTCCAACCAACACTCCTGAGATGAGTGCTGAGAAAATCTGGCTAAAGAAATATGCGAATATGTCGTAGAACTTTGAAGTCAGTTTCTCAACAATAGTTTAAGACAGTTTTTATTTAATTTTAACTTGCTAAGGTTTAATAATAGATTAATGTTTATTTGCACTCTGGATATTGAAGTCCTTCAAAAGGACTAAGTAAGCACTAGACTAACTTATCCCAGAGAAGAACTGCTTACACTGTCAGTGTTCAAACGCTCATGCAAAGATACACACACATATTTGTACATACAGGATAATAATGGCTGCCCAGCCTTGAAAAGTCATTAAAGATTGAAAAAATTGTCTGTATTATATTGAGTGTATGGTGCAGAATTTCACAAAAAGGACTAATGATGATGATGTGGCAATACATATAAAATGACTGCTTAATATACATTTATAAATAAACCAGCTGGGGTACTTGGGATTGCGGGCAGTGTGGTCCTGGTGGCACTATGTCCAGCTGGAAGGTACGAGTCAATGACCTAGTTTGTACATATATGTTTAGAATGATGTTTCTGCTTTTGGCTGTTTATGTTTAAGACAGGGCTGAAAGTGGTTTGAAAAAATTGCCTGGTCTCTTTGGGCCAGAGGGTGCTAAATACCAACTGTGTTTATTCAAGTGCCACAAAATGAATGCTGGGCCTGAGACCCTGCTCACTTTCAGTACCCCAGCTGGTTTGTCTTTAAGACTATGAAAACAAACTACAAGGAAATAAATTTCAAAACTGGCACTATAGAAGTCACTGGCACTACAAAATCATTGATACTGCATAGAAGTCATTGTCACAATGTGTTGTACTATGCTACTCTAAATCTGCTAGTGGTTTTCTATTTTCCATGAGACAATGAGAATGGTATTGGTTTCTGCTCTCAATTATTAGTAGCTCAAATTCACTTAGAAGTTAGAACCTTCTTCCAAAAAGTGGCTCAAAAATGGTAATTTTCTACTGGTTTTCAAACACATTGATATCTAACGTCATCTTCTCCAGGCGGCTCACTATCTGCACCTCAGATTCACATTTTGGAGTGATCCTGCGTGTGCTAAAAATTTATTTAATAACAATAATAATAATAATGGTAAAAGATGCAAAGCAACTTTTCTTTTTCAGCGCATGTATGTCAGTATTCAGTGCTAAAACCTGATCGCTTTTGAGGTACTTTCTCTTCAAACCCTGAAGACGAAGCCCAACACTCCATACATTTATCCTTTAGAATTAATAATAATCTTAAGTCCCTGGGGAATGAAGTACCTTACGGCCAAAAAATAATAGTTAACAGTAATTCAACTAAAAACAATCATAAGGATTATGGTTACTGAAACCCATTACACAGTAAAACAATGTCCTATTACCACACAGCTTTACACAGAAAATGTGCAGTTTCTCTACAGTTAAACTGATACCAAAGTTTTTGATGCATGACAAAAGTTAGACAAATATCTCACACAACTAATCAGGTACATTAAAATGTCACATATAATATCTGACAATGTTCACTTGGTAGGCAGTTTAACTTATTTTCTGTAGCACCTGTTTGCCATATCCTCCACGGCCGGTGTCGTAGTCTTGGCGATATTCGTCTCTTACCTACGACATTTACATAACAGAATAATAGAACTTGAGAAAATGCCCTGGTCTCCAACCAACTAGATTGTTGTAACTAATTTAATTTCTTACTGGCATTAACAGCAATTTTCACAATCTACAAATGGCTCAAAATTCTTTGACCAGAGTCTTAACAAGCATTTCTAAATACCAACATTACACCCATATTGCTATCAAATGTTGCACTGAGTAAGAAACCAGTTAAAAATTTCATGGAAACTCTTGTATGGAAATTCAGACAAGACGTTTAAAGCTAAAGTGTTGGAGAAAAAACAACTTTCTTAGATCCATCAAAATTATGCTTCTGAAAAACTTGCAACGTCTGATGAAGTGCAGCAAATTTTACTCATTCTCCCGTCAATTTTTCGAACAAACCAATCCTTACCCAAAGAAATATGTCAATTGTTGGTTTAACCATTGGATTGCACTTGGTACTGTTATTCAGAAAAAAATTGATTATGAAGCCTGAATAAGTGGACAGGGTACGGCATGCATGTTGGACAAGTCTGGGGTAGGAACACCAAACATTAGGCTATGATGGATAAGCAAGTTGAAACAGGTAAGTTTTAAGTTTACACGAAAATGACAGTAAAAAAACTAATAGAGTGCACACAATAGACCCTCTTGATGCATTATTTTAGGCAAGGGTAACTTCACTGTTTGAATTTTCACAACACTCAACTTTTACACAGAAAGATTTTAAATAAAATCGACTTTGACAAATTTCGATATTCATGCTCATCACAATCTAAGTATCATGCAGCAGAAAATATGAATGATAAGCATTTTTACCTGCCCACCGGTTTTTCCTCTTCCATACTGACGTCCCTCGATAAAACCAGCATCCCAATCAGTTCGGACGATCCTATCGTCGAGTCGAGTACCGTTTATGTATCGCATGGCATTTTCTGCATCCTCACGTGTGTAGAATTCCACAAAACAAAAGCCACAGGGTGTCTTTCTAAATTTGTCTAAACCCATCACGATTCTCTTGACTTCTCCTGCTCGTGAGAACAGTTCGTGAATTTGTTCTTCAGTTGTGAAGAATGACAGATTTCCAATGTAGAGGGTGGTACTTGTTAGTAGCTGCTTTTCCTGTTCTCCTCGACTTCCCTGCAAAGGAATAAAAGCATGAATTAACCTACTGGGTTATTTAATACAAAAATGAAACAATGAACAACGTTTTATGATATGCAACAGTTTCTGTATGATAACTCGTCACTAACATGGTAGTTCCAGAAACGAATTGCAAGTAGCAGACACATGCCATACCACAACTCAGATTTCAATTGGTTTCATTGAATTTATTGAATATGAACAGAATCTGTATTTTGCTATTATGCACCAGTCGCAACAACAAAATTTGATTCCATGCCTGCTAAACACAAATGTTGACAATTTCATAAAGATGGCTTCTGGGCAATATACCGAAGTGACTTCACCAGGCTTACACCAATGGATCCCACAGCCGAGAACCAATCTAATCTATAGACTTCTATGGTGCCATTATAATTGTAATCCACATGACATCAATGGTTCTTTATAAGCAACTCCACATTCCAAAAGCATAATCCAGTGAGAAGAACCCGATAAGATCTTAAGGCCTCTTGAAACACAAATTAGATGAGCTATGAAGGATAAAATATTCTTGATCAGAGTGAGACAGACACAGAGTAGACAGAAACAGGTGACAAATTCCAAAAAGTCTTGTGTCAGTCACTAAGTACTGGTAAGACTTGGAACTAAATACTATTCTGACTCACAGTACAACAAGAAACATCAGTCCTGGTAGTTTCAATGTCACTTTTCCATGTGAACCAACAAATTCTGCTGATCTGTTAACAAGGACTTTGTAATAAACAACATACTGCACATTACCTCCAGTTCACTAAGAAAAGGCTGAGAATTGCAGCCCAAATTAAGATCAAATTAAACAAATACAAACCTCAACACTCTTAATCTTTCAGATTATCCTGCAAATACATTATTATTAGAAATATTAAATATCAGCACTTTGGTCAGAGTACTACCGTAGTTGTGGCAGTTTGTTAATGCCAAGGACAGAACTCTCCTGCCTGACTGATTGACAGAGGTTGCATCCGTGCCAAACTTACTATCAGGACGACAAGCATATTACCGCATCATGCATTATTAGAGAAAGCAAAGAACATTCACATACAATACCTCATAATTTCTAAGAACTGGTTATGTATGGTCTTCCATCGGCTCAAAGTCCAGTAGCTGCTTGGCTCCTGGAACTTGATTTCTGAATTACGAGATGCATTTTAAAGCTATGGTTGCTAATCTAACAGCATTCTCTGTCATATTCAGAGTATTCATATGCAGAAATTTCAAAAATAATGGCTCTTAACTGCCTTGCCTTAAATCTTGAAATCATCAACAAATCAAAAATTTTAATTAGTGCCTTGTGTAAAGTTAAAAATTTCTCTAACAAGACACTGATTTTTTAGTAATTAATGTTGTAATTATACAAACACTTGAAATATATGAGGTAAGTAAACACAAGAGGAACAACTGTTAGTGGACATTAAAAACTTTAAAAGTATATGAAGAAATATATTTATAAGTTAGAATTCTTCAGGTACAGTAGTCATCCTGAATTATTCGCCACTCTATCATAATATTTTATGATCACATCAATTTACTCCACTAACACCTAGGACAAGAGGATTCGTTAAAAAATATTGAAACAAATAGATGAAAATTTTAAGTGAAAATTGCTTTAAGTGACACTGTCAAGGTTGCAAGGCTGTTGTCACTCCAGATAGGTGTTTAGTCCACTGGCAGTTGTAGACAAGATCACACAGACTGAAATTTATTCTAGTTACAGTTTCCACTGAGAGTGGGAGTGGAGACATGTACAGCTACATTAAGCTAACGTGTTCTTGAACTGTGCATGGTGGTACTTGCGGTGAAGAACCACATCCCATCAATTCACTGCAAAATGAGGTCTTACAGATGCTATATAACATCTAGTATATTTACATTTACTCTGGAATTTATCTTGCACAACGATTCTGCTGAGGAGCGACCATGGTACATTACATCGTACCGCGACCATTGACAGGTGCCATTGAGCATTAAAATTATTCTGGCGCTATAGAAGTTCTTGGACGAGATATCCGAACAAAAAGGAAAATACCTTGTAATGCTGATCCCTGTACGCGCTCAGGTCAGCTGAACCAGCATGTCGCTTCCTTTTCCTACTAGCACTGTTCATTATTGCGATTTTTAAGATCACTCAAATCGGACACAAATTAATTGCCCAAAACACGAATAAATACTCGCCGAGCGATGCTCGCAAAAAATATCAAATACGTTTTTTCAACGACCTCATATATATTTTTTTGTCGGATTCGGTAGGACCGGAAAGTCCTTTGAATGTCGGACGCCATTTAGAGCGCTTATGCACAGCAGCGCCACTAGCGGCAAGAAATAAGCATGTCTCGCTTAGAAGGTATAATTTTAGTGAATTAAAATTTCAATGAAAATTCTATTCTGATATGCGAAGAAAACCAGATTAACTTTGCTTTACTCGCAAAGACCAACAATGTACACTGCACAGTACTGGCAACTTCTTTCATATTGAATGTTTGCTAAGCCGTCGATTCTTTTACTCATACATCACTGCACAGGTAAAGTGTCTGGTTAGACTTGATACACTTGCAAGACCCATCATGCAGGAGAGGTGTACATCATTCTATATATGATAGTAACTCCAGTGATAGTTTGGAGCTCTTGCATGGAGGCCCCATGAGCCTTGGGGGTTCTGATGACATAGAGTGAGGCAGTACCAGAGCAGATAGGCCTAATATTATTGCTGTGTTCTGTATTAACTGTTAATTTCTCTCCAATAACATCTCCCAATGCCTTGATGGATTTTGTACGAGAAACTCTGGAGAAGGATGGATTGAGATTGGTCGATTCCCAGTTACAAGTATGTGTGGCGCCCTTATAACGACATGGCTGTGTCGTGGAATTAAAACTGATTCTAAGCACTGTAATTTTGTAGGACGCGGTAGTGTAGATGTTTGTTGCCTTGCAACCGGATGTTCGAATCCACCTCAAGTCTCAGCGTAGGGACTTTGGGCAAGTCCTTACTCGCAATTGCTCAGCGCTTCAGCGGGAAACTCCGATTTAGTGTCCGTGCTGTAGTTGGGAGCACTTCTGAGTAGGCCATGCTGTAGTTGGGAGCGCTTCTGAGTAGAAATCTTGAAAGGGCGCTATAGCAAGTGCACAAACAAACATACAGCACCATAGAAATCGCCATTGTTATTATTATTGTTATTACAAGAACTACACGACCTAACCACTCATTGCTTCTTTCCAAGACAGTGGTGAAGTTGCAATTTTACTTTTAAATTCCCTGAAAATGAAAAGTAAAGTAAGAAAGAAGCAAAGGAATTTTCTTGAGAAGCCAGGTTAAGAAAGAAAGAAAGAGAAAGAAAGAATGAACTATTGGTAAAGCAGGTTAATAACATAAAAAGCATGGAGGTTTTGCGATCATAAAGAGCCATCTGAAAACTGTTAAATGCCTAATGCAGTGTTTGAGATGAAACACCAAACCAGTACACAAAGCAGCAAATTTATTTAAGTGACAATTCAAACCAGAGCCTACATGAACGAACAAAACTCAATGTGACAACAGGCTGCTGACACAACAACGTTCCCATCAAGATTCAACCATCAAGATTCATACAGCAGGATTATTGCAACAAACAAAAGCAAAACAAATATCAACTGGATGACCACGCTAAATATGTCAGTCATCCTGTTATCAATCAATCAGTCATCCTGTTATCAATCAATCAATCAACATTTTATTTAAAATATTCAACTTGAATTGAATTACATTAGGCAATGCATTAAATTGTATACATGTACCATTATTGGGTGTCGGGACGCACCTAAGCCCTCAGGCCAATCAACAGATGCTAGCTGACTCTCAACAGATGCTAGCTGACTCTCAACAGATGCTAGCTGACTCTCAACAGATGCTAGCTGACTCGCACAGTTCTTCCAGTCATGACAAGCCCACAAATCCACTACATATACCTCAGCAAACAGCATGCACACACTCTGACTACCTTACACTGTGTAGAGGCTTAAGAAACTACGTAGTAAATTGTGAGTGATATAAAGCAAACTGGTGCTCAGTCAGGAACTGAAGAAGAAGGTGGTGGTGAAGGTCATGATAGTATTGATGCTGATTATACCATAGAAGGAGGTTTATCCTCTGGAAAGTGCAGACGTTAGAGACAAGAAATTGAAGAAATGGTACACGTGTGCAACTCACGTCTATTCTATCATGCCAACACGTCTAAAACACAAGTCATATGCCGATGACACACACGAAAACCAGACGTAATTCGGTCAACATCGTAAAGATCAGTTGAAGTACTTCAACAGAGAGGCAGACTACGATGGACATCAATCTGAGGAAGGCAAACTTGTTATAAGTTGAGAAGGAGATGTTACAAACACATGGAGCACATTCAAAAATCTAGGTCGAGTAAATGAAAAACTTATTCATCAAGAATGTCTCCAGCCATAAGCCTGACAATGTCAATCAAATTTCTCAGCGACAGCTAAAAAATGCAAAGCAAGAAATTAGGAACATGGGTAATTTTTAGAGATTTCTAAATGTAAATTGATCAGTTTTACTGTGCATCATTAGTGCTTTAGTGCAAAAAATTTCCTAAAACCCCAAAAGTAGTAGTTAAAAAATAGGCGCAAATGCTCCTGGGGAGCACCCCCTCTTGCACCTATGCGCACCCCTAAGTGCAATCACCCCACGACAAGTCTGACCAGAGAAAAAGACGTGTAATCACATGAACGAAATGAATAATGACGTTCCGAAAAACCAGACTTGATTTTACATACTGCGGTTGATCACCGTTCAGTGTTTTATAAACTAAGAGTCCCAATTTAACCCTTTAATGCCGGAGGGTATAGGATTTCCCATACATTTTACTACCTTCTCGGCATTAAAGGGTATATTAGCTGAATACAAAGAGTGCAGAGCAAAGATTTCAACACAGGAGTTGTGAACAGGTCATGTTAAATTATGCTTTTCTGCTCACCCTGATGGCTCAGCCACATTCACGCAGCCACATCTTATCGATGTTATGAAGACACAAAACCCAACGAACCAGACTACATTTCTTGCTTAAGAATAAAGTGCATGCTATGGAATTTTTAAAAATATCGCAACAGTGCAAGCTGTGGGATTTGGAAAAATATCATTTTTCTAACGTAAAATTGCGGCTGTCAGTAACACAGATTAATTTTCAGGATTACCATGATTAAATACTTCAACAACGACAGTGTACTAAAAGTGTATGGAAAACTAGAGCTGCTCATCGTTAAAGTTTTAAGAAGCATCAGTGACAACAATAACTGCTCAAGTGCAGCTTACACCAAGAAGAAGTGGCAAACAATTTATCCTAATCTACCCACAAATCCCACTACCTGACCTGACCTGGTGAAATACAGAAAATGAAAAAGCGTTCGCCAGACGCAACACTGCACAGTTCTCAAAAGCCTAAAGTTATTTACACATCGGACACAAACCAAAACAGATCACAACAAACAGATGACAACATATTGCAACCAAAAACTATGAATTTCGTCAAGATCAATTGGAAACACTTTCAACGATGCACATCAGACTTTTCAATATCTTTATTACACCTGTCTGCAAGAAAGAAAACGAAATGTTAATCCTAGAACCGTTAAGAATAACAAATTTTGAACATGCAAAAAGCAAATACCAAATAAACACCAGTATGTTTTTTTATCAAAGTGATTGTAACTATTATGCATTTTTAGCCAAATGCAACTCCCAAGTTACTGCTGGTAATCCCACTTGGCATAACTGGCTAATTTAAGCTCTACGACCAAATTTGACAACACTGGAAGTTGCACAAACATGTAAATATGCAGAAAATTCTATTTTCATACCCCTCTCCAAGTTGCACCTCATACATTTTGTGAACCCCCTTTCCCAATGTTAGCACAACTAAGTTTCTCTGCCCCCTTTACAAAAGTTAATTAGCTAATCATCCATAAGTCATTTATTTACCGTAGGCTATTTACGAAACAGAATAACTGCACATGTATGGCTTTTATATAATAATGCAAAATATGTTATCGGAGGACAATAAGATAATACAGAGTTATAAATAGGCCATTGTGGATGTCAAAAGTCATAAAAAGTTTAGATATTTATTTAGGATATGTACACATTTTTTGAGGGTCCTGCCTTTTGCTATTAACCCTTTAATGCCGAGATCGTAGTAAATTGTATGGGAAATCCTATACCCTCCGGCATTAATGGGTTAAGCAGCAGCATGAAAAATCGAGTAAATTCAATCACATCTTATCCCCCATCCGCAGGTACAATACATGGGTGGATGGCACCTAACCTAACTATGCGTTTCCTCTGGTCAAACAAAAACGGAGCATAAAACAGAACGCATTGAACAACTGGATCATCCATTCCTCTTGTATCACAGACAGACGCAGAAAAGTCAGTGCAACTTATCAAGGCTAGAAGTCAAGAGCGTGTGTGAATGAGTGCAGAGAAAGTCATACATTATTTTAAGCACAGATCTCCTAACCTCTCAGCAGCAGCAGCAGCTAAACAGAATTTACACGACGATGACGAAGTACTCTCGCTGCTGAAGTAGCGTGACGACTGGCAGATAGAACAGAAAAGTCATAGAAATCCGATATATATCTAATATTCCACATCGACTGTTAAATGTGCCAGCGCAACATCACACGTCACATGTCACCAAGCGTTCGCCATCATCACAAGATTTCGTATTCATCGTCCGTGTCCGTCTGATGCTTGTCACCCACTACAACAATGCATAACAAAGCACAACAATGCATAACAAAGCACAACAATGCATAACAAAGCACAACAATGCATAACAAAGCACAACAATGCATAACAAAGCACAACAATGCATAACAAAGCAACAGTGATTAAAACTGATATCAATGCATAGCTATTGTCATCGTTTTAGCCAACATCATTCTCATAAATATTGTCGCTATTCGTTAACCTGATTTTCCCATTCTATAATCTAATGAATAAGTTCATCTCATTAGTGCACAATCTAAGCAGTTATCTTGAGAGTCCTGACTGACCTGTAGAAGATTTTTTGGAGATCTTGTCAAGGCAATACGGTTGAATTGGGGGGAAATGTGAGGGTCTTTTTGCATGGAGTTCAAAGATTGGGGTTTTTGCGCCAGCAGTGATGAAGTTGTTTATATTCGAACACATGTCATCAAACTCTTCCTTAGTTCCACAGTAGAAACCCTAAAACAACAAGTTTTTCATTGCATCCAACAATTTGCCAATGATAAAGCTTCTGCTCTATGGTGCTACAGCTGGATATGGCAGAATGCCATAAAATCTAACAAAAATACAGATTATTACAATTGGCTAGAACTATTTTTTAAAGCTAAAAGTAGTTTTAAAATAGTTGCAACACCACAAGGAATGTTGTTCATTATTAAAATATATCACTGGGAAAAAACGGAAATTAGGACAGTTACTCACTGTTCCATTGACTAAATTTATGCCAAATTAAATGGGTTTTTAAAGGATTCCTTAGTCAGAAAAAGGTCAATCCATGAAATACATATAGCGTCTTGAATTTTAATGGCAGAATTGAATCTCGTCTGCTGGGCCCAGTAACAAACAATTTCTCATTCAGCAATACATCTGTCTACCATGTAGTCAGAGTTTTCAGTCAAATGTAGCAGTATCTATGTAATGCCTTTGGCATACAGAGTAGCGTGTTTTTAATACAAGTCTTTATCTGCAAGCCATTAATGCACAGAAAAAAACAAAAACAAAAGAATTGATGCAACAGCCGAAGACTGGCTTTAACACAAACACAATTCTACAACCAAATGACATTTCATCAGCAGATATCTATAGAAGTTCACACATTTTCCATGAATAAATCATTTCTGCTGCAATCTTTGGCCATTGCAATTGTAAAGCTTTAGAAAAGTATTTGAAACTAGTTCAAAATAAGAAACATTCTCAGAAACCATAAAAATAATATCTCTATAAGTTTTGGAGCATGTAGCGACTATAGTAATAACATTGTTGCAAATATGTCGACCAAATTCAGTGTGAGTAGCTTTTGTTAACAGGACATTTAAAAAATGGCAGTAAACTCACGACTGCTATCGAAGGATCTAGTTCCGAGATATCCATGCTGCATGGATGGCGACAGTGGAATGACTCATCATTCTCATCTTTTCCAGACAAGTCAACAAACGGTTGAACAGTGTGAGGATCCAGGTAAAACAACCGTGTATCTATTCAGCAAAATAAAAGGTTTACAGACATTAATGAAAATCCACTTTTACTACGACTCAAAAGTATAAAGTTTCTATTTCCTGCTTGGTACTTCACTTTTATTCATCATAGTCATGGTCTCATACTGGCTGTGGGACGATGAGCTTTCCGTTTTCGCCGTCACAAAATGCCATTAATGTGTGCCAAGATGCATTTAGATCGCATATAATGTACCATCTGAGAAACCTTTGCCATGAGTGACGCAAGGTTCCGCCTTTATATCTTCGTTTATTTCCGTATGCAAACGACTTAGAATCAATAATATGGAAAGGCTGCTTAAGTAATTCAACATGGCAGATGAAAAAAAGTGGATAGGATACAAATGAAAGACTGCAATACAAGTCAAGATGATCGTTGGCTGTTTGGAGAATAGTAACCATAACCATAGTTTTTAATTGCTTAAAGTGACAGTAACGGTAAGTAAGATCCAGGCCTCACCTGTGTAACCAATGAACCAATGCGCATGACTTGGCTTTCCACCAATAATACCAACTGATTGCTTCAATCTAAAGCAAGCCTACAAAAGAGAAAGACATGCTCAACTCGTGTAAGGCCAGTTAAAGACAGGTTTTTAAAGATATCATTCCATCGTGTATGTAATATTATAGATTGTGTCCAAAGTACCCTTAATGCGATAATAATAATAATAATATTATTATAATAATAATAATAATAAGACGATTTATTTAGCGCCATAGCTCAGCCAAGGCCGAAGGAAAGGGCGCTGTACATGAGATCACAAGTTACAGGTACACGATTGTTTACAACACAGCGCCTTGACAAAGACAAGCACACATTCAGAGACAAGCGATCCATGGACTCTATAGAGGCAGCCACATACGACGCCAAGAGACCCAAAGTACCCTTAGTGCGATGCTACATAGATCTATCAAAGGACATGTAGCATCTTATGGTACGTCCTTAAAATGCATTATTACAGTACAAAGAACGTGGTTCAAACCACTGACCCAAAAATCACTTCAACTTTAGAATATAACTTTGAACAATAGAATGCAGCGTTTTGGATGTAAATGGTCAAGTAAATCCATGTTGTCTGATGAAATCTAAAGTAATAACAACTTTGACGTAGAACAACGTTGGCCAGAAAAACTAATTGATGATGGACAACAAAATAAATTGGCAATTAATTATCTGATAAAGAAGTATTTTAAAGGCATGTAGTTACTCACTTTAACAGCACTGAAGTACGTTGAATTGATTTCTGTTAAGCCAAGTCGCAATGGAATGACTAGCAACAAAGGTCGCCAACCCTTGCATGCTGTTGACGAAACATTTTCTTCAACCTGTTTTTCACTAGTTTTGTGTTTTCCAGGGGATCCATTCACCAGGTCATTGCTGCTCAACTTCTTGTCATGTGAACTCAATTCTTCTGTTTGCTGAGCTAGTCGAAATTTTGATAAAATAACCGAATCACTTGAACCTGAGCCAATTTGTTCGTTTGTTTCACATAGTTTACCTAAAAAAACACAAGCAAATAATTATAAAACGACATTTCTTATATGTGAATTCAATAGCTCATGTCAAGTCTTCATCAAACGTATTCTTTTGAGGTTTTCTATAGCAAACATGTAGGATCAACCAGTTTCTTATTTTCCACTATATTGAGCATGTGAGATCTTTCATCATTGCTACCTGAAGAAATGTCACGTACCACCCAAGAAACTATGTGGTTAGACAACACAGACATTGTTAGACAACATTGCCAATTTAAGACAATACCTGCAAAACAGTGGAAAAGGGCCAAGACCACTCTTGCAAGGGAACTGGTTTACACAAATGCATACAGACTTGAGCTGTAGTGCAAATATAACATGGTACTTGAGCTGTAAAGACAATATAACAGAAGACTTTTGGACTGCAATGTAAATACAAAAATGGCAATCCAACATCTTGGTATTAAATCCTTGCTTATATGGCTTGACAATAAATCAAACTGCACGTTATCATGGAGCCGTGGATGCAAGCTTCTATCAACACTCCACACAGCTGATGCATCTAAAGCTGATGCTATCTGTCATCCCTGAATGGTTTTCTTGTAAACACAGAGTAAATTGAAGTTGATTCTGCACTGAGTTACTTATCTACCAACGTATCATAAAACAATTTAGAAATAAAGAAAGCCAATCCTTACAGATATCCTCGATTATGACTGAATTGTCCATCGCAACGTGTATGACTAACTCACTCCATTTATCATAGACGGCAAGCTTTCTGCAAACAGCATCACAAGCAGTTGCACAAAAATACTTAGTAATCTCAAATAATGGCAGCCAAGTTCATTCTTATTTTAGTATGAAATCCCAAATTCCTCTTAAACCCACATGCCAAGAAATTCACAGGTAGAGTGCAAGGTTTGTAAAATGATATATATAAAAAGTGGGAAATAAGGATGCTCCCATACCAATGAGATATGAGATACGCCATAATTAAATAATCAAATCAATAATCAGTGATCACAAATTTATATGTCTTCCACAAATGCCACAATTTAAGAATATTAAACCCTGCAAGTCAACTAACATTCTTGCAAAGATATCTGAATGACACTTCACAAGTTCATTGCATTATGGCATATCTGGATAAATATAAAAGTGCCCCATAAAAAGAACCTGACTATGACATTAAACAAAACAATGCAAATTAAAAGACAAAAATGAGATTTTAAGACAAAACATAGATCTGTAAGAAATGCACACCTCAACACTTGAACGACTGTGTTTGGTCCAAACCATTCACCAACAGCCTTTCCTTCAGATGCTCCCATACTCGCTAAAACCAAGCAACATCCTTTCATTAGACCAAGAAAATGGTTAAAATGATGAATTACCATCAGGAATCAATTTACGTACTTGGATAAAGTGTTAGTTCTTCAAGGAAGTATTTAAACAGCAGCACATGTCAGAAATAACTGCTTTTAGCAGCCAGGTCTCCTATCATTCAGCGTAATGTTGCAGGCATAATAAAAGGACAGTGTGGCATCATATTAATCATTTTATATCCCATTTCCTTTATAAGAACTCCTGTTAACACTGTTGAAGCATACATGCAGCCTCAAAATGCCTCAATACAAGATCATTATTTTTATAAGTTATGTCTGTGGCTAACTGGATAATAGCTATTTTTGTAACTGAGACATTGTTTCAAAATCTCTGGTCCTTTTTTTCTATGGATATTCTTCTAATCCTGCGATTAGTCGCAGTTTTACAAGAATTCCTCAACTCCATCGAGTCGTTCTTGCATGATGTAAAATAATATCCGTAGTACATACATACATACATTCAGGCACTTGACAATTATGAAGAAATGCAAGCAACTGGAATCTCTGTAATTACCAATCTGATGAATAGAATAGCAGCAGTCCTTCCTATCGTGAAACATTCGTAGGATTTCAAAATACTTCGGCTCATAGTGACCGGATTTCCATACCCAGCCTAAAAGCATTATTTTTACACTGTAATGACACTTCAAAGACGTATTTCCTAAGCAATAGTATCCGTATCATACTAATAGTTTGAATTACATCCACATGTTGCTTTAGATGTTACTGCTTTTAATCAATATCCTCTAAAAAGCAATGCATTGCTTACATAATTTTATATTATCATCATTGTCAACATCACTATCTACATCATCATCACCAGTCATGTAGCACTAGTTAACTCGCTTCACACCATAATCAACATGCAAATAATGTAAACACAAATTAAAATAAAAGCACAACATCATAACATATAGAATTTTAAAAAGATATGAAAGCAGACCTCTAGTGAGATGATGGTTGACAAGTGTTTGTGCCAACATCATCTGACCACATCGCAACATGCAGCCCCAACCAACATCGGAAGTTGGTCCTGACCCACCTAGAAACAGACAGAGACAAAACTACATTCGTATACACATAAGTATTCAACATACCATAATACCAGGTAGGTCTCAGTAGCGTAAAAAGATTTATTAGAAAACCTTTTACCAATGTTTTAAAGCTAAAGATCTTTGTAAAATTTTCACTTCAGTTAGACATGCCAGGATTCAAACTTCAATAAAGGTTGATACTTTCGAAAGGTACATCAATAAAGGTTGATACTTTCGAAAGGTACATCAGCTTGCAATGCCAGGATTCAAACTTCAATAAAGGTTGATACTTTCGAAAGGTACATCAATAAAGGTTGATACTTTGAATGGTCAGTATGTTAGGTCTACATTGCTCCAAAGTCAATATCAATAGAAACCATGGTGCAGTTCCTTAAAAAGCAATCTGCCTTAATGTCAGGGTGGATAAAAATCGTGATTTTTTTAATAAAAATCAAAAAATCGGATTTTTTTGATTTAAATCGGATTTTTTTGATTTAAATCGGATTTTTTTGATTTATATCGGATTTCTTTCTTATAGTTCGTATTTTGTATGTAGTGCCTTTTTTGGGTATCAAGTCACATGCTTCCTTAGGTAACAGTTATTAACTTTAATTCTACAGCTATACAATACAGGGTGGATTTTTAACTAAAAATAAAAAATCCAATTTTTAAAATTTAAATCCGATTTCTTTCTACTAGTTCTAAGTTTGGATTTACTGCCTCCATGTGGGTATCAAGCCACTATGCATTATTGTAACTGATATTTGGTATTCGGTAACAATTATCACCTTCTTTAGTTTTGCAGTTATACAATACAAATTAACACCTTTGAAGTGGTATATAATATTATACTTAATACTAATAGTGCGATCGATGAACAATTAGTTAAATCCAATGAAGAAGTCAATGTTCTGTTAAACTGTGGTCACTGCTAGTGCTAGTCACCAGTAACTGTTGTCATTCAGATGTAAAATATTTTAGTCACAATACAAGTGTTCATCTTCTTCTGCTAATGGCTTCTTGTTCATAAGTTTGAAAAGAAACACCAGCTTTCCAGTTGTGTGGCACAAAAGCATTGATCAAAATTTATTTTCACTATTTGATTTAAATCGTGATTTTTATTACCGATTTAAATCGTGATTTAAATCAATGATTTAAATCAACCGATTTAAATCATCTCCACCCTGCTTAATGTCACTTAGTGACTTGCATACTAAGCTGTCAGTGAATGGAAAAACAGGTTGTCATCAACTGGAGCTCTCACCAATGGCTGAGAAACCCTTCCTGTAAGTAAACCAGAGTTTTGACTGCACATCTCGGACCAATGCACCATGATCTGTCAAAGATAAAAACCTAAGTTCTATGGAAAATTAAGACAAGCAGATCAATCAGAAGCAAAAAATAGTATTTAAATGCATCTAACAAATGATGCCAAATTCATTTGCAGCAACTAGACATCGTCCTTGCGATGCAAATCTTGCTAGTATTTTCACAATATAATCTGTTCATAGGTACATGTACATTTATTTCAGGTAAAAGTTGATATAGCAACGATCATCAATTATAAATATACGATTTTTACATCACAAATGTTACTAATTTACAGAAACTTTTCTCAGATGTTCTTTGTTCAACAACAACAAAGAAAATATGTGTCATTACGATTTTCCAAATCACAGTAGCAGAAGCATCCAAAATGATCATTAACCAGATCCAGTGCTCTTGTCAGGTATAAAAAGGTTCCGTATAAAGCATCTCTAGAGAATTCTAGATACATGTAGAAATATTGCCAAGTCTGTCAACAGGCCTGCACCTTAATGCAAGTACACTCACATACTAGCTGTGCTCATACATCAAAGCAACTTGAACGAAATCTTACCAGATGGCAGATTGTATGTTCGTCCCAAGATAACAACAGGTCCCTCGACTGCTGGAAATGAATCGGACGTAACCAAATTCTCGTAAACCGTTGTAGAAAATAATGACGCTGAAACAGTCAAAACACACTCACTGAAGCAGGTGTTTGAACGTACTCTTTGAAAAAAAGAATTGCAACAATACAAAACAACGCAATTTCACTGAAGCACTAAGCAAAATAGCAACTTTAGGTTCAAACCAGTGTATGCGTTCATGGCAAAGTAGAAACAGATCAGCACAAGTATAAAAAATATTTCCATGAAAATGTGGCCCGGCTTACTGGTTGCATCCAGTCTACGAAAGGAACTCTGTGTCCTGATTTTTACTGTCCTTGCCAACATATGCTGTGATAGGTGGTACACGGACACCAGATCGTTGCCAACACTTAAACTGACACTGCACAGTGATGCAACTTCGCAGTTGCTGCTCTACCTCGTGGAAAACACAATGTAGAACAAAAGAAGCTCCTGAGCTTCTCACACTACCCTTCCCTTTTTTGCAAATGCTTGAAGACCGCAATATTTCGGGGGCGTTATTGGACAGCATGTCAGAAGTAGCTTTGATGAATTCCGTTGAACAAGGCAAATAAAATCGCTCCAATTTGACCAATGTTCATCTCTCATAGTCTAAGAAGAACCAGAATGTTTCTATTACCGGCAATTATCCAAGAGGAGGAAGATATACATATAATTGGCCTCAAAAACAGCCATCAGATTGTTCCTTGATTACGAAAATGAAATTCTTAATCTGAATCCTTGATTCCAAATAACAGTATCTCCAATGACTTAATGCCCACTGCCCCCATGATCTTGCACAGTAATGGACGAAAAATTATTTCAGCCAATGATGAAAACACTGTTTGATGTATATGCCAAAGAATGGTCGGAGTTTCTAGGTTTCAGTGAAAAAGAATAACAGGACAATTTGATTCAAAGTAACCACTTTGCACGGCTTTGTCTTAGTGAAACAAAGATTGAGAAAGCAATCACGATTAATGTTGAATGTACACTTTTTCTTAGAATGACAATACGGTCTTGACACCGATTATTCTGACACTGCTAATTTCTTTGTATTTATCGGGCGTCAACGAAAGCCCGACACAAAAGAATCTACTTCACAGTCAGCACTTAGACACTAAAAAGGCAAAATAAAGTAGTTTTTATGTATGTTGGTCGTATATCTTCAGATAATGTAAATTTAGGAGTATGACGAAACTAAACAGAAACTGGAAATGTAAACAAACCCGAAAATGAAGTCGCCATGTTTTTGTAATCCATAAGCGAACCATCGACGTATATTCAAATAATTTTACTTTCTCGCGATACCAGCAAAAGCTATTTATAGAAACAAGATTTTTTTAACTTAGGCTAACACCGGAATTTATGGAAAATAATAATAAGTAGGCCTAATCATACAGCTCTACCATCCCACAATATAAGTGCTGTAATATGCCAAACAAAGTTTCTGTCGAGGGCAACGGCCCCTGTTGTCACAGGCCCTCGTCAAATCTGGATCCTCCTCCTCCTACCAAAGATATTATAGGCTAGTCTACGACTAAATCTTTGCTCCTACCATTCCACAGTAAAAAGTTCAGAAAATTAATTTTATGTACTCGAACGCTTTCTACAAATACAAATAGGCCTACGTGTAGGCCTAGTTCATGCATGCAGTCTAAAGACTCTAATATCTTTGGTTCGTGTGCATCAATTAATTTGACCCTATCACATTAGGCCTACGTGAGGCGATTGAGCGTTTCTAAAGGATTCGATCTTGTCCATGTAGGCCTACTTCAGTAAATGCACGCTATCCCAAAAAACGACCGCTGCTGGATAACTATCATTATGGTCCCCCCAACTTTTAGGACGTGATTGCACCTATGCGTATAGGCCTACTAATTAGGTAATGAAGGAATAATAATAATGCAATAAAGAACTAAAATTTGATGAGAAATATGTTTACAAACTTACTAAGGTAGTCAAAAATACACGGACAGAGTTGCAAGCACCTCGATCGGCACAAATGAATAACGCGAATATGCCGCTCATTATGCTGAATTCTTGTGCAGGAAATCTAGCTAGGCTGTAGGCCTATCCAATAGGCTTCAAGTCACCTAGGTAAAGGCAGCAACACGAAAACCGTTCCATTCCGTAAATACGATTCCGTTTCCGTGCTTTTCCGACATACATAGAAACCTTTAGTAAATTGTAATTTCTGACCATTAAAAAGAAATGAAAATAGTTGCACACGCAAAAGTCCGTCTTTGTGTCACGCCCTTTGACTTTATCAACTTCAAAACTACTACTCCAATGCATACCTGTACTGCAAATAGCCCAAATACAGGCCATTGTCCGCATATGACCTAAGTCCTACCCCACCCACTTCCACCTGTGTTTGTCTTTATAACTCTCTTTGTAAGTATGTGTCTCTCTGTCTCCCTATATCTTTCTCTCCGGCTCTCCCTAAGCACGCAGCCCGAAAAATGGAATGACAGTTTTATGCTTACCTGTATTGCAAATTGGCCTTAAATGGGTCAAATACAGGCCATTGTCTTCTATCAATATAATAAAGGCATGCCCCACCCACTTTCACCTGTGTCCTTGTCTGATTGACTCTCTCTGTCTCTCTATGTATTTCTGTCTTACTGTCTATCTCTGTCTCTCTAAGTTTCTGTCTATCTATCACACTGTCTCTGTCTGTCTGTCTGTCTGTCTGTCTGTCTGTCTGTCTGTCTGTCTCTCTGTCTGTCTGAAAACGTTTCTCACCAATTCCTCTCTTATATTTATTTATTTCTTTCATTTATATACCAGCAACATGAAAATCAGGAAACTAATTACAATGCTTACATGTACTGCAAATATACCAGCAACATGAAAATCTGGAAACTAATTACAATGCTCACATGTATTGCAAATAGCCCTTAAATGGGTCAAATACAGGCCATTGTCTTCTATCAATATAATAAAGGCCTACCCCACCCACTTTCACCTGTGTCCTTGTCTGATTGACTCTCTCTGTCTCTCTATGTATTTCTGTCTTACTGTCTATCTCTGTCTCTCTAAGTTTCTGTCTATCTATCACACTGTCTCTGTCTGTCTGTCTGTCTGTCTGTCTGTCTGTCTGTCTGTCTGTCTGTAAACGTTTCTAACCAATTCCTCTCTTATATTTATTTCTTTCTTTCATTTATATACCAGCAAGATGAAAATCAGGAAACTAATTACAATGCTGACATGTACTGCAAATATACCAGCAACATGAAAATCTGGAAACTAATTACAATGCTCACATGTATTGCAAATAGCCCTTAACTGGGTCAAATACGTTCCATTGTGTGCATATGAATGTACTTAAGGCCTACCCCACCCACTTCCACCTGAGTCCTTGTCTGATTGACTCTCTCTGTCTCTCTATGTATTTCTGTCTTACTGTCTATCTCTGACTCTCTAAGTTTCTGTCTATCTATCACACTGTCTCTGTCTGTCTGTCTGTCTGTCTGTCTGTCTGTCTGTCTGTCTGTCTGTCTGTCTGTCTGTCTATCACACTCTTTCTATAAACGTTTCTAACCAATTCCTCTCTTATATTTATTTATTTCTTTCATTTATATACCTGCAACATGAAAATCAGGAAACTAATTACAATGCTTACATGTATTGCAAATAGCCCTTAACTGGGTCAAATACGTTCCATTGTGTGCATATGAATGTACTTAAGGCCTACCCCACCAAATTCAAATTCAAATTCTTCGTCTTTTCTTTCTTTATAATGATTGCTATTAATGAAATTTTTATATTTTGCTAAGTACTATCAAATCTTTTAGTGTAATAAAAAAATGTTAATTTATCCAACGTACTAAAAAATATGTTTAAGTCAGTTTTGCAAATATGGAATAATTTGCAAATAAATTTAAATAGTTATATTAAAAGTAATTTCGTTTTGCCTAATGCATCTGAAATTAGGGATAACTTTTTAAAAGTTATTTGAATTACAAATTACAACTTACTTTTATGCCAAGCAGCAAATTTTTAATTATCAATAACAATTGTAATTTAATACAATAGGCCTACAACTGTAATGCCCTACGTACAATGCTCATATGTGCACAATGCACATTGAATTGTTGTGGCAATTAAAACTTTGCATATTGAAACAGTAAAAGTCAAATTTGAATTTTTTTAATTATAGACAGTCTGCTCAAAACATTTACAAACAATAAGGCACACAATTCCATTTCAATGTACAAAGAAATGGTAATCAACGCATGCACAAGACAAAATGTGTACAAGTCAGTGCATACTTTAAAACCTATCAGAAAACTTCAACACAGTTGTATAATTGCTCCATTATTATCGCTTGTACTCATATGGCGCGCTCTTTTCGATTGCACTATTTTGCTATGCGCGCTATTTTCTGCGCGCAGTTTAAACGGCTCTAGGACCATTGCTCATAGGCTTATTGCTCATAGGGTGATTGCTCATAGGCCTATTGCTCATATGGCTTATTGCTCATAGGGTCTATTGCTCATAGGCTCATCGGTCATATGCCTAAAATAAATGAACTTAGGCCTATATTCAAAACAAATTTACCATTGGCTATATGGTTGACCGTCTTCACACCTTAGCTAGTGCTTATCAATTATCTTATCTTATCTGACAATTTATAAAGCGCTTCTTGCAGCAAGAGCCTTTCATAAGCGCTCCCAGTCCGTTCATCTCCGAGAAAAAAGGCAAGTTTTCAGACGAGAGAAAGATGAGGATACACTACCAGAGAGGATGGCAGAGCGAACTGATGGGGGAAGCCCATTCCATAGAGAAGGACCAATGCAGGCAAATGATCTGGATTGCGCCATGGCGGTCCTGACTCGCGGGACAAAGAGGTCAAGCCGATCAGAGGACCTAAGAGGACGCAGCGAAGTGGCAGAAGGGGGGCGAAGTATCTGATCACACAGATACTTCGGAGCAAGACCCATTTGAGACTTGATGACCAAAATTAGGACCTTAAATTGTATACGGGTCGAGAATGGAAGCCAGTGAAGTTGTTCAGTCATGAATGAAGAAATGTGGGAGAATCGAGGAAGGCGGGCAATGAGCCTAGCGGCAGCATTGAGTACAGATTGTAGAGGAGCTAGGCGAACCTTGGGTAGGCCAATAAGAACAGAATTACAATAGTCAAGCCGAGAACAGACAAAAGCATGAACAATTGAGGTAAAGATCGAAGATGTTACAGATTTGCGAATAGCCCTGAGACGCCTTAGCTGGAAGTAGGAAGAGCGAGTAAGATTGGCAATGTGCTCAGTGAAGGTAAGAGAACTATCTAGGGTGACACCTAGGTCACGAACACTGGAGGAGAAGTTGAAGTGAGGAAAAGTTTGAGAGAGCAGTGTGTAGTCAAGTTTTTGAAGCTGTTGAGGAGTGCCAAACCAACTCAAATCAACTCAAATCAACTGGGTTTTGGAAGAGTTCAAAGAAAGACGATTAGATGACATCCACAGATGAAGATCTTGTGATAGAGCATCAATTTGACCTGCAAGAAGGAGTTGAGCAGAAGAGGGTCCATGGACATAGGCTTGGACATCATCAGCGAAAAGGTGGCCAGTTGCAGAGTGGCCAGGAAAAAGAGAGGTAATGCCAGCCGTGTAAAGGATGAAAAGGAGTGGGCCTAGGACAGAACCCTGAGGAACACCCAAGACAACAGGGACCCACTGAGTCCTAGAGTCACCAGAGATGATCATTTGGGTGCGATCAGACAGGTAGGACCGAAACCAAAGGAGAGGAGAACCCTTGAGTCCGCAGGATGTTTCAAGTCGTTGCAAGAGAATCTCATGATCAACCATGTCAATTAGGGACAATTAGCGTTGGTAGACATCCTCACCTATCTTCGTGCTGTGTCATACTTATCTTTTAAGTAGTCAACTATGTTGAATTGGACATCTAAGACAGTGAACAATCCTGTTGTTTGACATATAAAGTAGTGAACAATCTATTTGTTAAAAAGTGTAACGTTCTGTATAATTGAACAATTTCACCTGTAGTGGTTAGTTATCAAGCTTTTACTTTACCAGTTTAACTTCATTCTCAAATGTGAACAATTACATGACCTAGTAAAAGTTTCTTTCTATTTTTCAATCAGTGTTTTCTTTTCTGTAACTTAACTTGACTAATAATTTGTATATTATTATGACCAATACACCCTATGACCAATGAGCCATATGAGCAAAAAGACCTATTAGCAATAGACCCTATGAGCAATAGGCCATATTAGCAAAAAGACCAATGAGCAATAGACCCTATGAACAATGAGCCCTATGAGCAATAAGCCTATGAGCAATCAGCCTATGAGCAATCAAACTATCAGCAATGGTCCGTACACCGTTTTGACAGCATATCCTTCAACATATATCCAAAATATTTTACAAATGAAAATTTTGGCTAGCTATATGCATTACTATAAGATTCATAATTGTGTATTAACAACAACTATTAAAGAAATAAATAAATAAAGCTCAATTAGTTAATTACTTTTTATCTATTTTTATTATCCTTTAAAATTTATTTTCTTAATGCAGCATGTGCTTAAAATGAAACTTTAAAAATATAAAATATTTGCTGTCTCTAACATAGCAGTACAAAACAATGCAATTCTCCTTTTCAATTATACCTTATGTATGAAAAGTCAAAATATAGCGTAACTAAAAATTAGTAGATTTAATAGCAATAAACAATAATTCGTAAATCAAACTCTTTCACAACTGTACATTTGTATGCATAAATTTCACTAAGTAAATAAAATTACAGTATTTCGTAATATGACTACTTGAAATTAACTCATAAATAAGAATAAGAATGTATTTTAAAATGCTGAAACTTTGTAAAACTTTATTATAAAATTTTAAACCAAATAAACTGTATGTTTAACGAATTATTAATCAAATTATAAATTGTGCAAACAGTTGAAAGTTGATAAAATCTAAAGTAATAACTTTTCTTTCACTTTCTTTACATTTTCTTATTCATTTTAAATAACACAAGTAAATTGGAACTATAGGAGCCAAAGAATTATAATATTTACAATTTATTACCCAATAACCTAAATAATATATAAATCAGCTGTTACAAAGTGAATTGCTACGTTTGAACAAACGATATAGAACAATAATTATACAGACAGACAGACAGACAGACAGACAGACAGACAGACAGACAGACAGACAGACAGACAGACAGACAGACAGACAGACAGACAGACAGACAGACAGACAGACAGACAGACAGACAGACAGACAGAGACAGTGTGATAGATAGACAGAACAATAGATAGACAGTAATACAGAAATACATGGACAGAGAAAGAGCGTCATTAAGACAAGGACTCAGGTGGAAGTGGATGGGGTAGGCCTTAAGTACATTCATATGCACACAATGGAAAGTATTTGACCCAGTTAAGGGCTATTTGCAATACATGTGAGCATTGTAATTAGTTTCCAGATTTTCATGTTGCTGGTATATTTGCAGTACATGTCAGCATTGTAATTAGTTTCCTGATTTTCATCTTGCTGGTATATAAATGAAAGAAAGAAATAAATATAAGAGAGGAATTGGTGAGAAACGTTTACAGACAGACAGACAGACAGACAGACAGACAGACAGACAGAGACAGTGTGATAGATAGACAGAAACTTAGAGAGACAGAGATAGACAGTAAGACAGAAATACATAGAGAGACAGAGAGAGTCAATCAGACAAGGACTCAGATGGAAGTGGGTGGGGTAGGCCTTAAGTACATTCATATGCACACAATGGAACGTATTTGACCCAGTTAAGGGCTATTTGCAATACATGTGAGCATTGTAATTAGTTTCCAGATTTTCATGTTGCTGGTATATTTGCAGTACAAGTGAGCATTGTAATTAGTTTCCTGATTTTCATCTTGCTGGTATATAAATGAAAGAAAGAAATAAATATAAGAGAGGAATTGGTGAGAAACGTGTTCAGACAGACAGACAGACAGACAGACAGACAGACAGACAGACAGACAGACAGACAGACAGAGACAGTGTGATAGATAGACAGAAACTTAGAGAGACAGAGATAGACAGTAAGACAGAAATACATAGAGAGACAGAGAGAGTCAATCAGACAAGGACTCAGGTGGAAGTGGGTGGGGTAGGCCTTAAGTACATTCATATGCACACAATGGAACGTATTTGACCCAGTTAAGGGCTATTTGCAATACATGTGAGCATTGTAATTAGTTTCCAGATTTTCATGTTGCTGGTATATTTGCAGTACATGTCAGCATTGTAATTAGTTTCCTGATTTTCATCTTGCTGGTATATAAATGAAAGAAAGAAATAAATATAAGAGAGGAATTGGTGAGAAACGTGTTCAGACAGACAGACAGACAGACAGACAGACAGACAGACAGACAGACAGACAGACAGACAGACAGACAGAGACAGTGTGATAGATAGACAGAAACTTAGAGAGACAGAGATAGACAGTAAGACAGAAATACATAGAGAGACAGAGAGAGTCAATCAGACAAGGACTCAGGTGGAAGTGGGTGGGGTAGGCCTTAAGTACATTCATATGCACACAATGGAACGTATTTGACCCAGTTAAGGGCTATTTGCAATACATGTGAGCATTGTAATTAGTTTCCTGATTTTCATCTTGCTGGTATATAAATGAAAGAAAGAAATAAATATAAGAGAGGAATTGGTGAGAAACGTGTTCAGACAGACAGACAGACAGACAGACAGACAGACAGACAGACAGACAGACAGACAGACAGAGACAGTGTGATAGATAGACAGAAACTTAGAGAGACAGAGATAGACAGTAAGACAGAAATACATAGAGAGACAGAGAGAGTCAATCAGACAAGGACACAAGTGGAAGTGGGTGGGGCAGGCCTTAATTATATTGATACCAAGACAATGGCCTATATTTGGGGTCTTTTAGGCCTATTTGCTCTACAGGTGAGCATAGAACTTCCATTCCATATCTCGTGTTGCTGGCCTAAAGTTCTCCGTATTTAGATTATATAGTTTTAAATTTTATTTAAAGGCTGAGCCAAGCATTAAAATCGATCTATGGTGATGTTAGTAGTGTAGGCCTATGATGTGTATAGATTAAATTTACATTGCATTGTAAATTAAATAAGAAAAAGCCATTATTTATTGGTGTTTTCCGTGTTTTCGTCTTTCTCTTTCCCAGTTTACCCAGGTCTTCAAGTCGATATTGGCTATCTTCGGGAATCAGCGACACACGTGTAAAGGCGTTATAGTCTTTCAACCCACTGCAGTCTAACCAATCCTTCGAAAGTAGTAGTCCTCACTCCACGGAGCAACGAACATTAGGCCTAAGATTTGTGGGCCTATCCAAACCACATGGCCTACATGATACGCATACATTGTATATCACCGTACTAAATTATGATGCTGAGGTCTGCATTGCGTTCAATTTAACGTGCATGTCCCCAACTGCCTTTTGGGTTGAAATTGCATGCATCGATAAAAACTTGTTTCTAAATCAAAACCATGACCATAAAATGAAATGAAGACATACATTAATCCTTCATGTCATAAAGAACACATCACCAGAAAAAACAGGACAACTTGTAGAAGACTCGTTACATGACTCTCAGCTGCTTCAGGTGAGCGCACTGTCGGCATCACAGTGGAAAGCGTGACATAACGTGCTGTTCATAAATCATGTACGCAGTAATGGTTGCGTACGAGTGTGTATGAGGGGATCTCGACAAAATGTATATAATACACAACATATTTTTATAATTATGACGTCCACATTAATCCGTTTATAACTCTGTATTATCGTAGTCATCCAATGGTATTTTATTAAATTACAATTAAATTCTGTTAAGATCTAAACACTAAACCAGAACAGAAAACAAATTTTAGCTAGCAAATATGATAGCAAAAATAACCAGTAGTCTACAATAAAAAGAAAGGTCTCATATATGTAACTTTAGCTAATTAACTTTTTTAAGGGGAGGGGCTACGTAGAGAAGCTTAGTTGTATGTACACATGGGGAGGGGTCAACAAAATGTATGAGGTGCAACAGGGGAGGGGTATGAAAATACGATTTCGGCATACATAATACATGGATGCGTAGTTGCATACATGATATACGGTCCATCCTAAATGGTTCATGTGACATTAAGTGTCGTGTGATAGGCAGCCGATGTCCCACTTTTCAGCACTTCACGAAGTGCCATCGTTGCGTAGGATGAAGAAGGAAGACTAAGCTCCAGCTTAATAGCTTTGAACTTGCCATCTGAAAAACAAAACATATTAATCAATCTAATGCAGTTATTTGAAATATAAATTTTGCTGCGTCTGCTTCAGCAAAAGAGATGCATTGCATCAAGAAAAGATGTAAACCCTGCGGTGTCTGTAGGAAAGATCTGCAAATATATATTAAAATCGAGACACTTCAAGTTTCACAAGCCTATCTACTTAATTGCTTAATTGTTAAACTAAATAGATATAAAAATCTATCTATTTAGTTCAGCAAAACTAAAACAAGAGAGCAGTTGCAGGGCCCTGTCATGCACATGGACAATAGGTCATGTTTTGTGTTCATACTGTACTGCAATGTTGTGGTATTCCCGAGGTAGTAATTGCGTAAATACCTTTTCTGATCAGCTGGGACTTATGAGATAGAGATTTTATGTTTAAATGTATAACATGGTAGAAATGAAAATCATTAATTAATCTGCGTTAAAAAGACTGTAAGGCATTGGTGAATATGTGGTCTACCTGTTACTTGTGGAAGCAGCTCTTCCTTTTTCAGCAGCTCCATGTCGCCATGAACGAGGGATACCTGGAAGTCATTGTAGCACATCATCTCCCATGCCACATGTTCTGGTTGGACAACAATCTTACGATATCCCCCAGGCAAAGAGTAGTCACTGCAGAAACATATAAAAAATTCAATGCTTGACATGTCATACAACAGTCACACATTTCATACAACATGTAATAGTGTAATACTTAAGAACCAATTTGGCAAAGCATTGCATTTATCAAGTGACTTTGAATTGGTAAATTACAGACAACTCAGAGTCAAAAAAGACAGTGGATGGTTGGCAATTGTTAACAACACATTATAGCCAAATAACTGTTCACACACGCATACACTAATAGAACTTTGTCTTATAGGAATGAGACAATATAAACAATAAGCTGTATACACTTAACTGTTCACTTTGGTTGGCAAAATACAGCTTGCCTACCAGTGGAATAAACCACAAAATGCTGACTGATGTCTAAGTCGCACCATAAGAACTGGAGGAGATTCTGAAATTCGTAATGCTGCAATAGACTTACCGCACTCTGTTTTTGAAGTTGAAATTTTCCATGCCATCCTTCTTCAGAAATTCCTCGTACCATGACTTCACCTCGTTCTGTGGATACCGGACATCATATCCGGGCAAAGGAAGCACAATGTCGGTCAGTTTGAATTTGGACAGATTGTCCTCTGTCACCTCCACTGGCTCTGGCCTCGGTGGCTTCGTGGTCTTTGCAGGAACAGATGCCTCTGCTGCTTGCTCCTCCACCTCCGCCTCTTCTGATAACCAACACATAACAACCACAGAATGCTCTGTAACAGGCCATAGACCATTTATCAAGATCGCTTTCCAACTTCTCAGCTATATTTTCATACCAGCTCTCAATGGTGCGCTTTAAATTTGTAGACTCTTTCTAATTTAAAGACAAGGTATCTTCAACTAATAAACTGTGATTATGGGTTAAATGCACTGATAACAAAATGCTATCTCCATGTGAAACACCACAATTTGCACCCCAATTAAACAAATCTGCTGCATAATCATGAAAACAAACAACCCTACAACAATAAACATATTTAACGACTGTCTACGTTGATTTGTTACATCAACAGAATAAGAACAGTTGATTCTTGCTGACACGAGGGCTTTGAATTACCACAGCTTAGTTAGAAGAGCCCTCAACCATTTCCTCATTGCATATTTTCTACTGTTTGAGAGTGAAAGACCTACTACTCACCAAGACATTCTTCTATGACTGGGTCACACATGGCCAGATCTCCAATCACTGGATGTGCTCCAAACTGCTTCATTCGTCTTGACAAAACAGAGTTCCAGATGTAGCTCTGATACGCATGAATATACATCAGACGCATGTTGAACGGAATCTATGAACAACAGAAAGATCGCTAGTTAAACTACCTGACCGAACTTGACGACTCCAACCAATCAAAACACGGAAGACGTCCTCGAGATTCGATTCCCACAACTCGAATCTTTTTCACAACGTCGTCCATCCGATTCGGTCTTCTCAACTCCAATGAATTTACAGAACTTTAGCGTTTCCTCCCAACTGTCAAAACGGCTCTTTTTACGACATTATCTTTGATTTGATTTGTTGACAGTCTAGTTGTTGTGAAGTGACGTCCAATTACGTCAAGATAACGTACGTCACATACTCCAAGCTCATGAACTAATTGAGCTTTTTATATTAAGCCATTGGTATTATCAGTGGTATTGCCACTGGTAAGTCTTGTACTTATATTGTGCAATTAAAATATACCAACAACAGTCAATTTGATAAATTGTGCATGCTTCACAGGACTACACCTTGTTCACTAGTAGCACTGAAATAAATGTGGGTACCCACTACCAGAACCCTCTGTTACTGCTTGCACAAGTCCAGAGTACCCTAGCTACTTCAATCCAAGCGCCGTGCTGGTTGCTCGAGCAGCTGGTTCCCAAGGCAATCTGCCACAGGTTGTCACTCTTGTAGGTAATGTGTGAAAGCAGAAGATGTTATCGAAGACAGAAATGCCGTATTGAAACAAGAAAATCTGTTGGCAGCAGACTACATTGTAAGTTTTTTAAATTATCATTCTAACGCTCACCATTGACAACGCTGTAACCAGGTTCCTCTTGTCATACTTCACGAGTCCCTCCAGAAGCTTTCGTTCCATGCACTGGTGCCCTTTCAGTTCTCGCAAAGCCTCTTCTGCATTTCTAGACGACCACCATGTGGCACGAGCTTTCGACATTTCATCACGATCTGATAAACATCACAGGATGTCATCATCAACTGATTAACAGCAATGAATAGCACAACAATAGGAACAAATAGCACAACAATAGGAACAAATAGCACAACAATAGGAACAACAAAGTAAATGAAGTGGATCAAACATCAGAGACATTCACTTTGTCACCTTGTGCTTTCAGTTCCTTGAACTTTAGCGACCGTCATGAACAGAGACATTACATGACTTTATTATCTGCAGTCATCAGAAACATTGAAATTCAGACAGAGGAAAAAATGCGACAAAAGTTTAATAACATTTCTCCCACAACATTACAAACTTTAGATAAATCCAAAAACACACCACGCACGCACTCACAAACATATAAAAAATATTTTGGAAACGCTGTACATTCGAGATGTTCATACATATAACCTGATGAAAGCATATCTTACCTCCTTCTCTTGGTTTCAGGATAAGCTCAACTGCTTCTGACCATTTGCCACACAACAAAGCTCTGGATAAAAAAATTGCAAAAATATCAAGTTTATCAACACATTGCATAACAAAAATCTTTACAGATCATACAAATCCTACACAAACATCCAGATAACATTACCCTACGACTCAGCAAAATGTTCCCAATTCCCTTTGAATCCTAAGAACTGAGTCGTACATCTGTGACTAAAGATCAGTCAATTGTAAGCGGCAGCAGTCATGTGCACAACTCTATTCGCGATACCATTCAGATTTTCTAATCTTTTGCAAATGAATACTTTTACAATTAAATTCTTGCATCGAAAGGGCGTCAGGTGTACTGTTGGCAATTGTAAAATGCATTGTGAAAAGCAGAGAAGATAAATTCTGGTCTTACGCCAGCGAAGTTATCAACAAATTGAAGGTCGAAAAAATGATCAATGAAAACTGTGTGTCTGAGGAACTCAATGTCCATCTCTGATGATTGTTTTGCATGTTTAGTCATGAGGTTGCTATATATTCCAATTTATATTCATAATAGGATATACGTTTCAGAGTCAAAAGTCAGGTGATTCTGAAAACGGATACTCAACTACTGCAACGCAACCCTTGTTGCACTGTTATTGTTCCACTGTTAATTTATTAAATTTCGGAAAACTTCCAACAGGAATGGGTTAAGCAGTAAAGATTAACCTTCCAACATGGTGGGTTGGGATTCTAGTTGTACCAAATCTCTGCATTCCATAGTAATTGATGAATCCATGTTCCCTGAGAGATGCAAGGCCTTTCTCAATCTCTTCATCAGACCCTAAAACATTCCTATAATAAAAACAGTGGCAGAAATGTAAAGGCAACTCATAAAATAAAACATCTCCTTGTTGTTAATAGAATTTTAAGCAAGATTTGCACTCAGAAAGTGATAAGGCATGAAATAAGTACAAAATACTTAGAGCGTAATTTTCAATATATCATTCAAAGGTTTCAGATTGTAAACAACCAATTCTGTATGAAAATCTACTTCATTTACACTACATATTGATACTTTACATAAGATATAAATCAATTTTCCTAAACTTACGCAAATGTACTGTTTAACTACGTATGGTAAAAATAGAAGAATTGAAAAAAAATTCCATAATAAAATAAAGCAATAGAAATTCGTGTGCTACTGCTTACATAAATACCACAGCTGGCGACAGTGGTGAGCCATTTTAATTACAGAGGCCAAAATAAAATCAAGTTCACAAAAGTGATTGTATGGCAAGTTTAAGTGATCATGCAGAAAACTTACCGAAGTAAAATAGTAAAGTGATTTCCTAACAGGTCTCCCAATTTCAACGGCTGCTTACAGAGTCTGTTAATAACCAACAAAAAGAACAAATCACAAAAACAAAGAAAATAAACTATAGGCTACTACCATACATGTATCCCACCTACAAGTCAGCATGCATAAAAGCTGAAAATTTAAGGTTTTTTCTTGTCCAGTCGAAATTTATGGCTCTTGCTGCAGACAACTTTACCGGCAATTGACATTTATCTTGTACATAATATACTACATATACCGGTACTTCATGGGCTTCAATGGCAGATACAGTATTATTCTCATTATAAATTACTACACTTAACTAACTGTAGCACACAGGTCGACTCTGCCAAAGTTAAAACATAATCTCTTCTAAGGTTCAAAAGAAAGCTTCAATCAGCCAGTGCTTTGAGACAAGGTCATAAAATGATCACCTAACAAATAACTTTCAAATCTGAAAATCAGCATACTAAATTGTATGTGTGTGTGTGTGTGCGTGGTCTTTCTCTGTTTTGCTTTTACTGTCTGCAAATAACAAATCAAAACAGCATGCACCACTCAAAAAGGTTTGCCACAGATGCCAGTGGATGGCTCACCTGAAGTTACCAAGTGTTATGTTACGCAGGCATTTGTTGAGATGAAGTAAGCGAGATGGCTCTATCCTGCAGCAGAACAAAGAAACTGATATAGCTAATTATATACATACCTGGTGTATCTATATATAATTTATATATATATATATACACAAGAATATTCAATTCACTTAAAACTATTGTAACAAGTACGGTAGATTCCCATGTATGCTGGTCAAACATCATGTATCAATCTGTTTCAAATTCCTGTATATCTCTCTGACCAGATCAAGCACAATCCATATATTACTCGCTATATCCACCCTTTTGTCCTCTGTTCCAGACTTTACTAATCTAGCCCATCATTAAATAAAATTTAATCTATTGTCTGGAACTCTAGCAAGCAGCACTCAGTCATTAAGAAAGAACAAAAAGAAGCCAGAAAGCCCCCACACACGCATGCACACGCATGCACACACACACACATGCATGCACACACACACAAACACACATAACCACTTTCAATAACCCTGACAGCAACAGTCACATGTGACAAACATTTCTTGTCTAGTATGAAGAATATATTAAGCAAGGGCCAGACATTTGCAGCAGACATTTAAGTCAACAACCGGAAAGTCCTGTAAACTTTCAGCTAGTACAAAATGTAGAACTATTTACAAATTTATGTTCAATATTCTAAGAGTAACTGCAGCTTTAAGCCTTTCTGCATGGACATTTACACCATAGTTACACAATACTAAAGGGACACCAATAGTTACACAATACTAAAGGGACACCAATAGTTACACAATACTAAAGGGACACCAATAGTTACACAATACTAAAGGGACACCAATAGTTACACAATACTAAAGGGACACCAATAGTTACACAATACTAAAGGGACACACTTCACGCTATCAGCGTTCAAATGAACACAACAAAACGTACCTGTAAGCAGTTACATCCTGTGATGTCTTTGCTCTTCGATCTTTGGTTCCAGCAAATGAAAAACTTTTAGACGAAACCCTAGAAAGAAAAGCACAGGTGGGCATGTTGTGTACAATTAATTTAATAATTTTTAAAAGGTACACTCAAGTACCGAGTAGAGATCTGTCTTCTGTGACCAGCTATGTATTAATCTAACTAAAAATCCTTTTTTTAAATCCCAACTATTTGCTCATTGTAACTAGTTTAAATGCCAAACAAAACTCTATGTGGCACTCTTACAAACTTATGACTGCCAGTTAAAATATAAAGTAAACATTACTTGAATTACTTCTGATACCACTACTTCATTATTTGATTAGCTTCTTATTACTGATTTGTGCAGCCAAATAGCCACAGATTAATTGAAGAAAAATGTTATATGGCTGCAAAAGTTCACTGGTGGAAAGTTTCAACAAAAATTCTGAAACTTTGAATGCATTTCTAAATATTACTTTTATGCTACAGTTTACTTACTATGGTATAATTCGATGATACGCTGCAGTTGGTAAACTCCATTATATGAATAACCAACCTAAGAAACTTAGAAATGACGCTGATAGCTTCCAGTGTATCCTTGTTTTCTTTATACAGAACAAACTTGCAGTATTCTCCTGTGCTTTTCTTCCAAATGCTTTGTCTGCGTTGGTCTGTAACAATTGTAATCGTAACAACAAATTTATATAGCACCACTTCAAGAGACATTCATCTAAGACACCTCCAACCTAACATAATTAAACCACAAACAGAATGGTCTTCAAGCATTTGTGGAAAGAGGCAAAACTGAATTCCAAAAGAAATTCGAGGTCTGATATGATTTTCTTGTTAATTATACAGTTCCCAAAAGCTGAAATCATATGTCATCTTAAGAGTAACAATGCCAGTAACTGAAGGGATGATAAATGACCGGCCAAATTGACAAAAGCAACAAATTCAAATGCATGTGAATATTCTAATGCATTCCAGAAGATCAATTAGCAGACCTTTGTGAGAGCGGAATCTAATCTGGATGAACTTCTCTCCGTTTCGATCGATAGTGTTGCTGTCAAGGTCAGGAAAATTTGCTTTGATGGCCGCATGCAGACGACCTCGTAACTCCTTATCACTACCAGCCTAAAGTCAACAGAACATCAAAACTATTCACTATTTTAAATCAATTATTTAATGCAACCAGAAAGCCAATCTCTTCCACTGATTTCAGTCAGTTGCCAGCTCGTCGGTCTAATTCCAGTTCAACATCACCACTCTGCAGGCAACTTAAGTCATCTGAAATGATTTCCACCTAGTTCTTCCTATGGTCTTCCTCTCCCATTCCTTCACTCAAAAATTCCAGGATATCATTCAAGTTTGACTCTTCAATCTTCAGCTACATGCAACACAAGCCCACCCGTTTCAATCTTCTCTCTGCCAGATGATGCCTTCTTTCAACATCCTCTTGTACAGTCCTTTTCTAAAGGTCTTGTTTGGTATCTTGCAGTGCCTTGTGGAAGTCATCTCAGCCTGCAGTCTTTTCCTGCTTGCCACTATCATTGCCCATGTCTCAGATCCGTATGACAAGTTCAAAACTGTGTACACATCGTGCAGAAGTTCACTCAGTTCTCATACCATATCCATTTTCTTCCGGATCTTAGTAGCCTCCCAAAGATGACATTTGATGTGTAGAAGAATAGCCCAAATTGTTAATCATCACCAAAAATGTTCATGCTTCAAACTACATGCAATAAAATTGCAGGAAAATACAGTACTGGAAGACAGGAATATCTTCATGGAATGAGTCGGTGTCTTCAGCTCAGCACTGTCATCATCTACACTAGTAAAAAAATTAATGCAATCATGAGCATGTGAGTCTGTGAGACTTGTTGGTCCTGCGCTCTCATACAATAATACATCCATACCACGGTCTCATACATGTGATTTTGCCCCATTAAAAATATGCGCTTTTCTTCAAGAAGTAGTTATATAGTCACAGTGCGCTCAAAAAGTAGAATTTTTCAAGTTAATTTAAGTTGCACAAGTCTGTATCTGTTAGCCATGTTTTGCATCCTCATGAGGCTCCTCTTAGATGGGGGTGGCGGGGGGCGGCATATATAAATAACCCAACACATACAACATGTATAAAGTTAATGCCAACATCTTCGTATGCCCGTAAGTGAAAATGAAGATTCAGAATACCTACAATGTCCTTCACCAAAGTTTTAATTCAGCTGGCCAAAATGTTTTCCTGTCAAATTTAAGGACACTATACTAACAGGAATAAGAACTTCATCTGTTAGGCTTTTTGTGTCCAACAGACGCTGCAACTGTGAAATGTTTTCTTCAGACACTAATTCCTTTAGACCGCAGTCCTGCAAAGAAGTAAACAATAAATGTTAACAGGTAAATGTATACAATCACTATTTCTTTCCTTCTGATCGTTTCAATTTTGTGTTTTCTTGCATTCCTAAGTACTGCATTTATGCTTATCAATATAATACTGTACATTACATAGCAGTAACAGCACTAATTATAGTCGTATTTAATTTGATGTCTTGTATTCTATGTATGACAGACAAAAAGAATAACATGCAGAAGAAATAATTGTAAGAAAAGCAACAGGTGCACGGTCAAAAGCGCGCAGGACAAAAGCGCGCAGACAAATGCGCGCAGACAAATGCGCGCAGTAACAAAATCGTGCAGGACAAATGCGAGCAGACTAATGCGCGCAACAAGAAAAAACATATGTATGTATGTATGTATGTATGTAAGTAAGTATGTACATATGTGAGAACGCAACGTCCACAAACATACATAATACATACAAATGTCATACATACATACATACATACATACATACAAATGCATTCCTACAAACATATGCATTAATACATATGCATACATACATACATCCATACGCATGCATACATACATACATATTGTATTGTATTTAAACATTTATAAAGCGCCTCTTTTGTCCTGCGCGCTTTTGACCGTGCACCTGTTGCTTTTCTTACAATTATTTCTTAACTTGGATGGACAACGTCAGAGAGGATCTGAAGATGATGGATATCAGTATGCCAAGAGCAAAGGATCTCATCAGAAATAGACAAGTCTGGAGAAGTCATGTGAAAGCCTCATCGTCGTCGCATGACTGACGGAAGAGAGAAAGAAGAAAGCGCCTCTAGTAGGGTGAACCGTTCAGAGGCGCTCCCAGTGCGCAAGGCCCAGCGAGAAGAAACAGGTTTTGAGAAGAGACAAAGCAGAGGAGAGACTACCAGAAAGAAGTGTAGAGCGAACAGAAGGAGAAAGGGCATTCCAAAGAGAAGGACCAATTGAGACAAATGATCGAGACTGAGCCATAACAGTTCTAGACCGAGGAACCAAGAGGTCAAATCTGTTGGATGAACGAAGTGGACGGTGGGAGGAAGCTGAGTGAGGACGAAGTAAAACATTAGTGAGATATTTTGGGGCAAGACCCCGTTGAGCCTTTATGATCAGAGTGAGGATCTTAAATTGTGTGCGAGCACGGAGAGGAAGCCAGTGAAGTTCATGAAACATAAAGGTAGAGATGTGAGAGTACTTGGGAAGGCGGGCAATCAATCTAGCAGCTGAGTTGAGAACCGATTGAATCGGTGAAAGACGAACTTTAGGAAGACCAATGAGGAGAGCATTGCAATAGTCATTTCGTGAACATATAAAAGCATGAATACATACATACATACATACATACATATGCATACATACATGCAATGCATACATACATACATATGCATACATACATGCATACATACATACATAAATGCATGCATACATACATACATACATACATAAATACATACATACATAACATATGCATACATATTACATATGCATACATACATAAAAATTTCCTGTTGCGCGCATTTGTCTGCGCGCATTTGTCGGTGCTATTTTTGGGTAGTGTCTGTTGCGCGCATTTGTCTGCGCGCATTTGTCTGCACGTTTTTGTCCTGCGCGCTTTTGTGACGGCGCCAAAGCAACATAATCGTCAAACAATCATGGTAAGAAATCCCAATCACTAAACTGAAAAATTATTATTATTAATTTGCACAGACTACAAAAGAGCTAAAAAGAAGAGTAATGAAGATTGGAGAAATTATTTTGTCAACAATGGTTGAAGGAGGATACATACTGTGGCAGTATCTGATTCGGCCATTTTGTTTGTCCAGGTGAGGTCAGTTAAATGAACAGCTTCACCTTCATTATTGATTTCATTCACAATGAAGTCAGAATACCTGGAAAAACACGTGCAAAGCAGACTTTAAAGTATCACTTTATTTTGCCTTTACCATGTACTCAACCTCTTATACTACCAATAAGGCAGGTAACTACACACTTCATGCTCTGTTATTCAGCCAATAACAGCTCTGATCTCTAATCAGGAATTTGTCTGAAAATGAAGATGTTATATAAGTCAAGTGAAACTAGCTTTGCAAAAGCATTCTCAAGTTACTACAAAATATTTACCTTTGTTTTATTGTTCCACTGAATCCTGAAAGCTGGCTTATGAACTCTGTAATCCCAACATCTTCTTCCACCAAAATCTTTGCCTCTTCTTCCACTTTTAAACTTTTTTCCACGAGTTTTACCTTGGCACCAGCACTTTCATCATTTAAATCAGCGTCACAGGCTAGCTTTCTCTTCCGACCTATTGCTATCTTTGATTCTTGCACTTCTTTAATGGAAGTCTTATCAGCATGGTCTTTCAATCCTTCAGCAGTCTTATCGTCAACTGACTCTTTTGATTGTTTGACTTCAGCATCTTCTGATGGTTCAACAGTCAAATCCATATATTCCGCCTTCTCTTCTCCAGTTTTAACACTGCTCACACTGTCTGAGACTTCACCCATAGCACTACAAACAGCAGCGGCAGAATGACAGCTGTTCTCCGAGCTTTCTAAATGCATATTAGTCGTGAACTCAACTTTCCCTTCATCTGCTGATTGAGCCGACACATCATCCAGACAAAGCTTTTTCCTTGAATTCTCATCTTCTGAACTCATCCTACACAAGCAAATTTATGCAGATTTTTAACAATGCTGTTTTTAGAAGTCACAAAAGCAAAAATTAACACCATATTTCTTAACATTACTCCATACCCGATAAACCTTGATGCAACGAAAAAGAAAATGCATTCTAACTCAAAAGAACAACTTCTAATGTGTAGTATTCCCAAAACTCAGCCTCGGCTTCCATTACAGTAAATACATAGCGGATTTGTTCTAACACCATTGGGACAACGACAAAGAAGGCTCAATTCTTCATGGTAGCAATATGAGCAAAAAGAACTAAGAGGAGTCTCTTTTCAGCAGAGCGCAGCGGACGACGTCCTTGGATATCCAATGTATGGCAGCTCTCCGAGGTAAATTGGGAAAAGGCCCCGACAACATCGACATACCACAGCAGCTACCTTGAACTCAATACGCTGGCGAGTAGGGAGCCAGTGAAGCACCTCAAGCATGTAGTTAGAGACGTGACCATATTTAGGAATTTGCCCAATGAGGCGCGCAGAAGAGCGCAACACTCGGTCTAGACAAGTCTCGACTCTCGACAACTTTACTTAAGACGTTCGTCCGCATATCACATATGATCGGTTACGTGCATGGAAAGACTTGAGAACAGACATGAAAACAAAACAATCAGAAACACAATACAAACTTCTCATTAAAATACACATTGTTTTCATTAAACTACACACTGTTTTCAAAGCACCAACTTCTCGCATTCCACCTTACGTGTGTTTTCTATAACCTCGTTGGTGTACTTCACTATTTTATCGCTCAAAGGCAACGACTATAAATTAATGTTAAAATCATAGACATCATAAATATATTCCATGTAAGATGTCTATGGTTAAAATAAGTGTTGCAAGGGAGTGAAGTTTCTGAAATAAACCCAGACTTCCGTCTTCAAAAATTCATAAATAACCAGACTATAATAATAAATAGCTGTCTCGCACTCATGGCCAGCGTGTTATCCATTAGCCTACTCTACCGGGCCCCCTTAACGCCAGGTCTACAGTAATTTGGTAGGCCTATGGTACAAACCAACTGCACTCCCATTCTGCAACATTGATTTGTCATGTCATGTCAATCACCGACGTCGCTGCGCGACGGTTGGTCGCATGCATGGACTACAGCTCTCCACTGCCTCCTATCGCGTGCAGCGGCGAGAAGATTGGATCCGGAAAGACGGGACCAAGCAAGAATGTTGTCAATCCAGCTAATACGCGGTCTACCCTTGCGTCGACAACCTTCCACGTGACCCAGCATAATGGCTTTTTCCACGCAATCCTGGGGAATCCTGATGGTATGACCAAAATAGGAGAGTTTGCGAGCCTTAATGGAACCCAAGAGCTCTGGTGAAGTTCCGGCAAGCCGATAAACCTGCTCTGTGGTAAGTTTGAGCGTCCAAGAAATGCGCAAAAGCTTACGGGTACATTTGTTCTCGAAACTCTGTATCTGCTTTTCCTCCGCCTTTTTAAGCACCCATGATTCGCAACCATAGGTTGCAACTGACCAGACCAAGGATTTCATCAAACGAAGCTTGGTTTGAGTACTAATGGACTTGTTTTTCCAGACCTTCGTAAGCTTCACCATGACCGCCATACCCATGGCCAGCCTGGACTTAATATCGACTGAGCACTTTGCATCGCTTGAGATTTTGCTGCCTAGATATGTAAAGTTATCCACTTGTTTGAGTTCACTGTCCGCGACAAAAATCCTGAGGATCCTATCGGTATTGGTCATAACCTTCGTCTTTGAAACATTTATCTTTAAACCGTACTCCTTGGCAGCGGATTCGACACGATTGACGAGCTCCTGGAGTTCCTCTGGTGATGTAGCGATCAAGAGTATGTCATCCGCGTATCTAAGATTACTGATGGTCCTACCTCCAATTCTGAAGCCCCCTCTGAACCCGTCAAGCGCCTTGCGCATTACCTGTTCCGCCAGGATGTTAAATAGGCAAGGCGAGATGTTACAACCTTGCCGAACGCCTTTCTTAACGCGGAACCAGTTAGAGGTGATATTATCTGTCCTAACAGCTGCTCGCTGCTGTTTGTATAGGTTCATCAATAGTTGGACAAGTTGTGGGGGAAACCCCATGTCCAGCATGGACAACCACAGTTGACCGTGTTGCACCATGTCGAACGCTTTCGTAAAATCTATGAAGCAAAAGTAGAGATTCTGACTTCTCTCATTTGCCTTTTCTATGATGATCCGGAGGTTCGTAATCTGATCGCGAGTGCCTCGATTGGGTCTGAAACCGGCCTGCTCAGGAGCCAGTTCATTGTCAAGTTTAGTTTGAATGCGCTCCAGGATGACCCTTAGGAGAATTTTGCTGGCGTGCGAAACTAGCGCTATGGTCCTGTAGTTCTCGCAACAGAGCGGATCCCCTTTTTTCGGTAAAGGGATAAAAACTGATTGCGTCCAATCGTCGGGCCAGACTCCAGATATCCATACATCAGTACAAATCTTATGTAGCATGGTAAGAGTCATATCACCACCAAATCTGAGAAGCTCGGTGGCGACTCCGTCCGGTCCCGAGGCTTTGTGCAAAGAGGCTTTAAGCAAAGCGCGTTTGATTTCTTCTCGCAGTGGAGGCGGTTCTCTTTCCGTAATTTCGAACGTTATCTCGTCTTCATTGCCTGTGTAAAGTCCTTCACAATATTCCTTCCAACGTTCATTAACCTTCACCGGATCAACTAACTTCTTTCCAGAGACGTCCTTGATAGCTATTTTACGCGCCTGAAACGGTCTAGTGAGATTTTTGACTGTCTTGTAAACCGGTCTGCAGTTTCCACGCTTTGCATTTTCTTCCAGTTCGCAGCAGAGCGCATCAAGTTCGGCTTGTTTGTCTTCCCTCAGTCTTCTTTGCACTTCTCCTCTCAGAGTCTTATATTCCACCGGTGATTTCGTCTTGGCTTCGCGCTTCCTCTTGATAAGCGCGAAAGTGTCATCCGAGATCCAGTTTTTACGCTTCTCCGAGTCTTTGGGAACAATCTTTTGCGCCGATTCTATGATGATATTTTTGAGCTGAGACCACAAGTCAGTGGGAGGACTGGATTCTGTGACGCAGCTTAAAGCAGCGAAGCGGTTGGTAACTTCGACTGCATAGTCATGTTCTACCTGTGGATCTCGCAGTTTGTCCAAGTCCAAAAAAGGGAGCTGACGAGGTTTAGTTTTTCTGAAACGGAGTTTGAATTTCAGAAAGACGAGATTGTGATCAGTGTCACAATCCGCGTCAAGTCGGGTTTTGCACTTATAAACCGATTGTATCCATTGCCTGGGTACCAGAATAAAATCGATCTGAGATCTATAAATATCGCCAGGGCTTTTGTAAGTGTATCTGTGCCTGGGGTGCAGTTGGTGACGGGTGTTGGCGATGACCAAATTGTTCTCCGCACAGAAGTCAATCAGCAACTGACCTCTGTCATTTCTCTCTCCGTAGCCGTACCTGCCAAGAACCTCCTCCTCTGCTGCACCCTCTCCAACTCGAGCGTTAAAGTCACCTGTAACGATGACAATGTTGCTGCTGGGTGTCTCCACCAGCACTTGTCTGACCTCTCTATAGAATTGATCGACTTCCTCATCAAGCCCATCTGCCGTTGGTGCATAGCACTGGATGATCGTAAAATTTCTTGGTGTGGCGTCGATAGTTGCCGAGATCACTCTACTGCTGATCGGGTTGTAGGAAGTCAGGCAGGGCGCAATGATCCTATCAAGCCATATGGCCACTCCGTGATGTTCGCGGGGTCCTTGACCCCCAGAGTAAAGAATCCTGTGACCTTCGATGGAATTGAAGTGACCGCTGCCTGGCCACTTAGTTTCAGACAAGCCACAAATGCTGATACCAAGCCTTCGTAACTCCCTGCCGACAATTGACAGTTTGCCAACAGAGTTGAGGCCCCTAACGTTCCATTGACCAAAAACAGTCAACAGTCTGCTCTTCCGACGGTTAGTCTGACTGCCAGATATGTCCGATGGAGTGGAATCAGTAGAGTCAGTAGCCAATTTTTCGAGTCCCATCCTAACTCTCTCAGTGGGAAACGCGGACCTTTTTAAACCGGGTGACGTCCGAGCCGGCATGAAGAAAGTGTTAGCTGTGTCCATACATGTTTGTCGAGGGAAATGAGTTCGATTAAGCTCCTCAATCTTTGATCGAACTCGCAGTGGGACTCGACAAAAGCCGACCCCTGAGTCGAAAATCGCCGTTGAACATCGGATGTTTCTTCCGCCGACTTACGATAGGAATCCTGCTGCTGCCCAAAATTCCGGATGCAATTTAATGTCTAACCCAAGACAGTTGCCGTCCACGTTAGCCAGCTATTCGAGGTTCCTGCTAGGCCTGTCCACCCCGCGTAGCGCCCAAGGTGGTACTTCGGCCGATGCCTTCACCACTGATGGCATAACCCATAGCAGGCAATCCCCTACTTCGCTGCTACACCCCTCACCGCTTTGAGGTGTGGATCGGACTTTGAGGGACTTTGAGGTCGATAAAGATGTTTAAAATTGTAAATACGAGCGTCTTTGCTGCGTTGCTATAGGCAACGTATTGTGACGTCGCGAGATGTTAAACTGTTTACCGTTGCAGATGATGAAATCCGTTCAAGTTTCCAGATGTACAGTAATCCACGCATTTCAATTGAAAAACCTTCACAATTCCGAATACGACGCCAAACAAATTATAGATATTCCTGATAGGGCTGTTGTTCGATTAAAAATTTTAATCGAAATTAATCGTGCGATTAATTTTTTTAATCGCAATTAACGCCAAATTAATCGCAATACATTTCCGTAAAATATAGGCCTATTAATCTTACTATTTTCTAAGGAACCCTGAAGCATATAATTTTAATGACTGATTGCATTATTTCTATTGCAAACATACTCAATAACCTTTGGCTTAGTAGGCTTAGGCCTATTTAATCTGCATTTAGTCTATTGAAAAATTTTGTATGACAGACAGAATTGAATTGAAACACTGTTCAAATCAGTAAAAACCTCAAACTCCAGTTATTTTTTCGTTTGAGCCACCTTTAATTAAAATTATATAGACCTAAATGAAAATTAGACAACCGTCTCTGACTATCAAAATTAATTATTTATTCAACCAATTGTATATGCAGACCAGTTTATTTACATTGGTGGGTTCAAGGGATGCTCTTAATAATTAACAACAGTAGGTCTACTAGATCTATATCGAACCTCATTATTTAATCACAATTTTTCGCAAGAGGTTGCGGTTCTTGCCAAACCTCGTCTCAGTTGTCCTTTGGTAAACATTTATTATTTGAAACCTGGATCCAATGGTCTTGCCATCTCCTTGAGTTCAACCAATGTAGTCTGACGGGGTGAGGAAACAACTTTAGTGGACGATGCGATGCGGCCGATGTCAACGGCTCGTCGTTAGCGTTTGACGCATGTTAGGCGATAATTGAGCAAAGAATTGTTACGATAATAGCCCACCCAAATTCTTTTTTGGAATATTTGCCAAAGAATGAATCACTAGTTTTAATTAAGTAGGGCCTACATGTATGAGCCTTTCGTTTAAACGAGTTTTTCTGCCTCCGATTCCATTTTAATCGCGTACGATTAATGCGTTAAAATTTTTAATCGCAAATTTTTTAACGCGTTAATCGCACGCGTTAACGCGATTAAATCAACAGCCCTAATTCCTGATCTTGAGATCGATAGAAGTACAACGGTATCGCAAACGTGTTCTGACGAGCTCGCGTTACGTGATAAGACTGTAAAATACCACATTGATTTAACATTGATTTAGACCTAATGTAAATGGGGGAAGTTGGGGCGAGATGGACCTTTTGGGCATGATGGATCCCGTCAATATAAGGTATCTATGATGTCGCCACCTTCCAAATGTACTTTAACTACTGTAATACTGTTGCCGCTTAGGTGATTTGTCCAAACTAAATTAACGACCGAAAACCTCATTTTATATTTTTTATGATGAAAGGTTGATTTTCGACCTGTCCGATCTTATTTTCAGGAAACACATAAAAAATTATTTGCTAAGTATTCAATTGCACATTGTGATAGGCTTTTGATGCAAGTAGGCCTACATTTGGTTGAACACTCTTTTCTGCTGTAGCCTATTAACAAATTTAGCATTGGCGGGATACCCAGTAGATTTAATATTTCATTTGTGAAAACTTGAAAAGTTTATACCTTAAGCATGGGGACGAGTTGGATCAGTCACCGACAGGGCAAGACGGACCTTGTGATCCATCTATTTGTGTTAATTTTTCATGTGGTTCGACTTTTTTCATCCGATTTTAAAAGTTAATTCATTATTATGCTATTATTACTGGAACAATTATTGTTGGATACAATAATAATAATAATAATTATTAGCGCGGAAGACACGATTGCAGTGGCCTATCTTGTTCCTCCATGGGAAGGGGGAGCAAGATGGACCACTGAAATCACTTGAAATTGAAAAATGTATACAGGGTGGGCCAAAAAATACCCCCTAGGTTTTTCACCAATATCTTGGCCAGAAGCAAGAATTTTGAAATGAAATTTTACAGTCTTAAAGGCAATTCATATTTACATATGATGGCCAGATTTCATCAAAAATAGTTCAAACACATCAAAAGTTATAACACTTTTAGTGAGGCCACCCCCCGCTTTTTGACGATTCAAAAACGAAACAAAACAAATTTAGGTTTTTTGCCAATATCTTGACCAAAAGTAAGAATTTCGAAATGAAATTTTACAGACTTAAAGACAATTCATATTTACACATGACAGCCGGATATCATCAAAATATTTCAAAGACAACACAAGTTATACCACTTTTGGCGAGACCACCCACTGTTTTGAACGATTCAAAAACGAAACGCAAAAAATGTAGCAAAAACACGATTTTATTAAGTCTCGTCTCAAACAACTGTTGTCAAATGAACATGGTAGTGCTTCACAACTTGTGTTCAATGTGCCCACCACCAGTACCAAAACTCCTTTTGTGTCTCTTTGCATAGTTCTTGATGGACCTGTTGATTATTCTGACAGATTCCTTATTTACCAATTTGATGTCATCTTGCTAAGTGACTTCTCAGTGACGTGCAGCTACGCTGGTACCCTGTTTATTTTTTAAACAGTAATAATAATGTTCCTCTGGCAATGTGAAGTCTATTTGATAACAATTGCTTGAGATGAGACTTAATAAAATCTTGTTTTTGCTACTTTTTGCTGCGTTACGTCTTTGAAACGTCAAAAATGGGGGGTGGCCTCACTAAAAGTCATATAACTTTTGTTCTGTTTGAAATATTTTTGATGAAATCTGGCAACTGAATTGTCTTTAAGCGTGTAAAATTTCATTTTGATATTCTTACATCTGGTCAAGATATTGGCCAGAATAATTGAATTGATTTTTTGAAACTTTTGTAGAGTCGGGTTTTTGAATCGTCAAAAAACGGTGGGTGGCTTCACTAAAAGTGGTATAACTTTTGTTCTGTTTAAAGACTGTAAAATTTCATTTCGAAATTCTTACTTTTGGTCAAGATATTGGCAAAAATCTTAGGGGGGTCTCTTTTTTGGCCCACCCTGTACTCCAATGTAACTTCTGCGCTTTCTTAGTGTTTTAGCTTATAGACGATCACAATTGTGCTTACAAATAGTATTCTACATGTGATCAGAACATGCTATGTTGAAAGCCTAATGCCTGGGGCATGATTTATTAAACTGGTCCATCTTGCCCCATAGTGGGGCAAGATGACCCTTACAACTAAATTTTTTATTTAAAAAATCTTATTATCAAAAAGCGATGCAATTAAATTTGTGTTGCCCTTAGCTATGTTACTGTGTAAGCTACGACTCCGAGTAACAAAAAATGTGTGCCCGTGAAGCACGTTTATGGTGTCTTAAGACCAGAAATCCGTTACGGGGTCCATCTCGCCCCTACTTCCCCTGCATGTAATTAAGTCGATCTTGTAAGAGAATGCTCAATGCTGATATTCCTCCGGCCGGCCACGACGAATTTGTTGAAATCTGGCTCAATCTCGATCATTTGTTTCAATTGGTCCTTCTCAATTGGAATGCCCTTTCTCCTTCTGTTCGCTCTAGGCCTACACTTCTTTCTGGCAGTCTCTCCTTTGCTTTGTCTCTTCTCAAAACCTGTTTCTTCTCGTGGGACCTTGCGTCTCTCCTCTGATTTGTCTCTTCTCAAAACCTGTTTATTCTCGCGGGGCCTTGCGCACTGGGAGCGCCTCTGAACGGTTCACTTTTGTAGAGGCACTTTATAAATGTTTATGGCCTAAATACAATACAATACAATACAATACAATAGGCTACAATCGCACCGTACGTGATAGGCCTATGGGCCTATAAAAATAGGTTCTGACTAGCCTATAGGGCCTACCTAGGCCTAATCAAAGAGTTTAGAGCCTTAGTTAACTTAAAATTGCTTCCTTTGACTAGGCGACACCTTTCAAACTGTTATCAGTTTCGCAAACTGTTGAAGACTGCTCTTTCGCGGCCGGGCGCGCCATTCAAGAGTAGATAATTATATAAGCCTAAGCCTAAAAGAGGCGCTATACAAATTATGATTGATTGAGTTAGACAGATAATAATTTTTGAACTGCGGCCGAATAATACAATGAAAACGCGCAAATCTACCAAAGGCCAATAAATGACGTAGGCTAATAAATCAGTGTACGTCATCGTCGTCTGTTTCGATTTCAAAGCGCCATTTTCGCAGCTGTCGTTGACTGCAAACATTTTCGCAAAATTTCGCAAATCTGCAGGTCGTCTTCATCGAAGTTCTTCCAGAAACGATCTGCTCACTCAACTGATGCTTCGGTCGCATTGGTCGAATCTTCGGATCGCAGGTAAACTCAATGAGATTACAAAACGACGATTTTTAAATCGAAATCTTCAATTCAGACGTCGAAATAGGCTCAAATAGCTACATATGTGTATATAGGCCTATAGGCCTACCGACCTGTAGGCCACAAATTTCGAAGTAGGCCTAACGCATTTTTTCGACGAGGCTTAACATCATAACATGTAATGTTTGCATGTTAGTATATATACTGTTATATAAGTAAGTAAGTAAGTAGAGTTTGTGTATGTAAGTAGAGCTACCTATGAAAGATGACTCGGTGTGTCTCAGTGTGTGTGTATGTATCTGGCACAATAGCGCCTTTAGAGACCTCACATAGCGCCATACAGTGGCTGCACGTGTAGCGTTGTCTTGCCATGGTTACATTGCTTTTCTTCTATAATAAAACGTCAAGTTTGTTGACGTAGCAAATGCATGCAGAAGAGGTTGGTTAGCACATTTACGAAATCATGCAGTACATAAAAGCTTTTTGGTCACGTAGACTCTACAGTTTCAAGAACTGTCAAATAACGACTAACATGGTGAATGCTCTCAACTCCAACGCGTTATCGACCAAATCTAGGCCTTTAGGCTACTACAAAAGAACGTATACGTGGAAAAGTGGGGTCAAGTTAATACGTTCCAACACACTGCGCTTTGCTCTTGAACAATGTAGCCTAGTTTAGCTTCGGATCATCGAACTCATCACGGGTTTATTGTGACTGACTAGTTGAAGCAGAGCGGTGAGTGCTCTAGCTGCCAGACATACGAAATATAGAATTACTGCAGCATTAAGACTATAGTGTCGTAAATTGCATTTAGTCTTGAGAAACTTAACTGAAAGCGCAATAATTTCGCACGACAGTCGTTGACGACAATGCTGTTTCCCATTGCCATAGCAGAGGTTCTGGTTCAGCGCAATTAACAACGAAGACATCAACAATCATTATTGTTCATTAAGTCTTAAAATCGAGCGACAGCCTTTCAAAAGTAAATTTACCGATGGGGTCATTTGCGTTCACAGAAGTGTCGCCGGAAGTCAAAGGTTCGACGACAAAGCAACTGCATTAAGACAACATTGAAAGAATGTTAGACTATATATATATATATATAGGCTCGTTTGCAGCACATGCGTACAAATCGTCAAATACTGAACACTGCATGGCTCGCAATTTGCCGCTTAAACATAGGCCTACGCAGGTGGAATGTGTATGCGACTACCGGTATACGCGAAGTTATGCGGTTCCAAGTTAGTTCGGGATATCATAATCGACTAATTTCATCGTTGCATACAATGAATGAAAGTGCGCGACTTAAAACTATGGAGAGCAGAGCTAAAAGGCCAAATTTGTTTTGAAACGGCATTGAGAAACGAAACAATGAAATCGATCAACAGCGAAGTCTCTGAAAAGAAATGCGCAAATGCTTTGCCACTACCGCAATACCAATTTTGGTTAGACGCCATAAAGACTGACGACAGCACTGAGCTATGCAGAGTGCTGGACACGATGAGCGATATTCAGACAAAGTCGAAATTGCTGAACGGAGCTTTTCAGTTTCCGGAAATTCCGGAAGTCAAACGTTTGGCAACAAAGCGACCGATATTTACTCATCCATTTACCATAGCAGCGCTGTACGGTTCTATGAGAGTATGTGACGTCATGGTGAAATATGACGTCGACGTCTTTGTTCTGGAGAAAGAAGAATTCAACGTTTTTCATTGTTTGGTGTGCATTGCATTCTACCAGCCACACAACGAAGAAACGATCGCACAAAGTTACGTCAGACTGTGTAGGATAATCGGAGGAGAAAATGTGGAGACACTTCTGCGCATGGAAGACACGACAGGACTTCGGCCGCTGGAGTTTGCCGTTCACCAGGGAACGCTCAAGTTGATGATGACTATCTTTGAAACACCAGGGATATATAAGATAAGAGAAGATATCGTAGGCATAAGAAGATATCGCTGGTATGACATAACAGAATATGAAACAGACGACGTTTCTCTGAACCGGTATACCATCAGATCTCCCGTTCACATCGTTCCTTTCTTAGACGGAAGACACATTTACTCGGATGCTGGACGACGAGTTCTCACCGAATCCGTCATCGCTGATTGGATGAGAAAATCAATTCACAGCAAACGCTTCATCATCGTCTCTTGGTTTGTTTTCAAGATTGTTTACAGCTGTGCGTTTTTTGTCTATCAGTTAAGCCAGACTAACGTCGCAAACAGATACATCAAAGAACATCAAGGTAGTTCTGAAGAGTACAATAATTTCACAAGTGACGACCAATATAATTATCTCAACGATTCTTCTGAGTGCAGTGAAGATCACACGCGTATCTCGATGACTACTCAACGATGCCTTGAAGCGTTCCTGATCTTCCAATCACTGACCACTGTGCTGCACGATTCTCTAATGTTTATGCATGCGTTCAAAACTACCAGCATGCAGTTCTTCATTCTAAACGATTTGTCGGGAAAGCGGAAGAAAATCGCCGTTGATATGTCCTCAGTCTACCAGCGATCGTCTGCCTTGGTGTTTGCAGTGATGGTGTTGGTCGAAATCGCCATCTATAACAACCCGACAAAAGAAAATCTCACGTACCTTGTGGTGACGCATCTTTTCCAGACGCCCATCATAACGACGTCGATCCTGCATCACATGGCCATCTTCCATTCCATCGGGCATATGATTCTCTACATCAGACGAATGTTTTCCATGCTCTTCACTTTCATCGCACTGTTCGGCGGATTCTTGTGTCTCTTCACACGTCTCTTCATTATGATCTCAGAAACGGAAAGTCTCGCAGGTTGTGTCTCGCAGTTCTCCAGCTTCTTCGCTGGTGTGTACACATCGTTCCTCATCTTCCTCAACACATTCGAGGTTCGAGATTTAAGCATTGGATTGCAAATGGGATTTCAAGCGGTTCACGTCTGCTTCGTCTTCGTTCTCGGTGTCCTTCTCTTCAATTTGCTGATTGCGCTCTTCTCAGACGATGTGAAGATGGTCTCGGAAAACAGAGAAGTTGTTCTGTCCATTGAACAGCTGTGGACTGTGAACACGATCGATTATCTCTGCTTGAATACACCCATCATTCGAAGTGTTTACATTCGTATGAAACGAGCGTCGACAATGAAGAATTTTGTCTGCTTGGAGGGTAAAATCTTTCTAGTTTCTGTGGAGTCGGTTGGTAGCGCCAAAATGACAGCTGCCGGTACTGCAAGGGCTCAATTGGATTCATAATAATACTTAATATTTAATTAAACTGCATGTAGTCATAAGCCTGTACCAGAAGGATCAGCGCGTGCTTCACGTTAGCCACACATAATTATATGTTGTAGCAGATATTTTAATTGCGACTGTTATATGCTTAGCTGGTGAGACAATTGAAAACCAATAAACAAAATCAATTTTTTTTATCTTGTATGTGTTATTCGCTAAAAGACGGTTTAGCAATAGAACTATGTGGAATCGTGGGTAGAGTTGACAAGATGGCTTAAATATGTAAATTATTTTTAACAGCAATTCGAAGATGTGTAAATTCCCAAAAAGTTCAGGAACCTAATCTACGCTTTCCAGTGTGAATCAGCAATTCACAACATTTCGATGTAAAAAAAGCTACGTACAAGGCATGGTGCAAAAGAAATAGAAGCCACAAGCTGGTTGTAACCGTTAGCCATTTACAAACAGCTTTGACCCGATTACAACTTTGTTTTTGCGCCATTGGCTTCATTTGCATTGTGCTTCAAACACCATGCGCCATAGAAGTTATGCTGCTAATTACAATAAATTATTATTGAGTGCACTGCATAACATTGTCCTTTGCAGGAATGCTATAGGGCATAGTGAAAAATATACACTTTTACACAGGCAATCTTAACATAAAGTTCAGCTGTATTTGTATAAAGGCCTATAGAGGTGGTGTAGTGGATATGTTCGTTGCCTTGCAACCGGAGGGTTGCAGGTTCGAATCCACATCAAGCCGCCTCGCAGAGACCTTGGGCAAATCCTTCACTGGCAATTGCTAAGCGCCTTGGCGTCAAACTCCGATTCAGTGTCCGCGCTGTAGTCTGGAGAGCTTCTGCTTTTGCCAAGACATCTTCAACGTGCGCTATAACAAGTGCACATACATACGTAACATAGCCTATTATGTAAATATAGAATTATATATAGGCCTACGGCTTAACGGTACGCGATGTTTGGGCGCCGCCTTTTTACTTTTTAGGCGACCGTTTTGGCGCTGGTGTCATGAAATAAAGTCTCCCTCCGATACAAAGTCTCTCCCCGAAACAGGGTCTACCCTGGCTAAAACTCTGTATTGGAAGAAATTTTCTTACATAAAAGTAGGCCTATGTATAGCCTGCGGCGCCAAAACGTTCTGCTTCGTGGCTTGAAACCTTTCAAAAACGACACTTCTCTCGACAGTGAATTCATTTAGGCATACGGTTTGAAATTTTCAGTTGAAGTGGGGTTAACTATTATGTAGCCTATTCAAGGGATTTACTGGTCCAGGGAAGTCAAAATTTGTCGATAGCTGCTGAAATAACAAAAAATGCGGTTCATTTTTTTCTTCTGCGCGTTTCTCTGCATGCTGCGAAATCACAGGAAACAGCTCGTCATTAAAGACAGTTAGCGCATAACTTGAGCTTCGGGCTTCAGCCTTGTATTGGCCATTCTGACGCTTTCACAGCTTCACTGTTCTCGATTATAATTATTATATCGTCTATGCACGTCGTTTCTCAAAACCACAGTTCATCGTTCACCGACAACTTAGCATTAATCACAAAGTGCACCCTAATTTTCCTCAAGATCCGTGTATACGATTGCAGGTCTAATAGGCTATAGAGCAGAGGCTGCACAGGGGCATAATCAGCCTTTAGAAGGTGGGGTGGTTATGAAAAAATTGCAATGACTAGGGTCTGGGTCATTATCCCCCTCCATACACGAATAAAAACTCAACGGATTTGAACAAATTGTGTGTGTAATATTTTGACAGATTAATTTTAGTTGTGTTGTAGCAGTGGCTTCGTGACTCGTCACCACGCCACTATAAACAAGATGATGAAGCCTATATTATCAACGGTATATATATATATATATATATATATATATATATATATATATATATGCACCGCTCGTTGACACGACCTCGGTGACTGCATGGTTGCCTTGACGATGACGTCATTGTCTTCTTGGTTACATTGATTCTTCCGGAAAAACAAAGCATGCACAAACATTTCACAAGAACGCAAATGACAGAAGATACAAAAATGTAGGCCTAATTCAAACTTCTTGGTGCGCATATCGATCAGCACATAAACTGGAGTAAGGAATCTAAGAATAGGCCTATAATCCTACAAAAATCAAAGAAACTATCTAAAATAGTTCTATTCGGGTTTGACAAAGTAGCCAAATAGGTCTAAGCATAAAATGTAGGCGTATGATGAATGATTTTAACAGTATCGTTTGGCTATCTGAAAATTTCTTAACAGAAAAAAGACAGTTCTAGCTGTGTTTAACGAGTTTGCTGATTCTTTAAGGATTCTTTTGTCGAAGCATTAACATAAAATGTCTATAGTTTGTGTTATTGACACGCTACTTTCTTGTTTACAGCGCCAGTTGCTGTTGAATAAAAAAAATATCCTAATCCATGCGTTGGCCTTTGCAATTAGCATTTACTTTTTTAGCCTGAACACGTTACTGTCTGAAAGTGAACCACATTCGATCGAATAAGCAAACGAAGCCAAATGCGTCGGTGGTCATTGAATGAAGCCCCAGTCACCCAATCATTTATTTCCATAGCTACGAACGACATCGTATATCGATCGTTCAATATGGTATATTTGCACTTATACTGTCAACGTCAGTGGACATAATTTTTTATTGCGATATGAATCACGTGTTCACATTTACAATCTTCGTGAGATTTGTATTAAATATGAGCTGGCACACTGAGTGGCAGGCGAGTGATAAATTATATTATTTGCAGCAGAGGAGGCACTATATCATGCCTGATGTATAGACTACATTTGCGTTGTGAAGAAGGCGCGCTGACGTGAGAAATGTCAAACCTCGGATGATAATAGACCTAGAAGCTTGCAGATGTTTGAAAACTATCGTATTGCATTCAAATTTCGTGAAAAATGTCGGAAACAATAAAATTGAGGTTTTACGAAGCCATAAAAAACGACGACGATGTTTCTGTCTTGGAAATTGCAACTGCTCTAAACAGTCTCGACAAAGAGCGTCTGATGAACAGCGAACTGTCATTGTCAGACTTCGGAGCAGGCAAGAAGGTTCCTACCCATAAGGCTACATTCAGACGACCCTTCAATCTGGCCGCTGTTCACGGTTCTCTCAAAGTATGTGACGTCATGATACACAATGACGTCGACGTTTGTCTTGTGGAGGTGGGGTCCTACAACGTCGTCCATTGTTTGGTCTGCGTTGCCTTTTATCAGCCACACAATGAAAAAGCCATTGTTAAGACCTACCACAGTCTCTGTCGAATGCTTTCAGCGAACGTTGTACGAAAGCTGCTGCACATGGAAGAATCAAATGGACTTCGTCCACTCGAGTTTGCCGCACAGCAAGGTACTCTTCAATTCATGTCGGCCATCTTTGAAACTCCAGGTGTTTACGTAACACGAGAAGAGATCGTTGGAGTTTCTGTCTTTCAGTGGTTCGATGTTACAGACTACGTATATTCGAAGGTTCCAGAAAACCGGCGTGCCATCTCACCTTTGATGTTCTTATCTCGGATAGACGAACGTCATCTGACAAAGGCGTGCGTTCGTGAGGTTCTTGCGAATAGCGTTTTGGCCGACTGGATCGGAGAAGAGATCTGCAGTATGAACAAGTACGTATTTGTTGGACTTTTGCATCGCCTGCTATTCGTTACTGTGATGACTGTGTACGAAATGGATTCGGCTTGGCTTAAATATTATGCTGGAAGACCTGCTGATGATGATGATGATAAAGAGAACAATGGTCAGAACAATGCTACGAATTTGAGCAACCCCGACCCGTGTGGAAGCGGATCCGTAATTTCGATTTCTAACAGTACGCAGTATATACTTGAAGTTTTCTTAATGTTCAATTGCATTTCTTTAACAATTTACAACATTTCATTCTTTGTAACTGATGTTCTGATCAATCTGGGTTTGTGTAAAAAGATCAGCTACATGGACGACTTAAATGGCAGAAAAAGTCTGATCATAGGATCGATTGATTGTTTAGTTAGACCTCTGTTTGACCTTCAAATGTGTTTATTGGTCATCCTGGAAATTGTTCTAAGGCATTCAGTATCCCAACCTGTCTCACTTATTGCTGCCGTGAATATTTTGCGTGCACTGTCTCCACTTTGTCTCCACATGGCAATTACATTTTTCCTGCAGACTCTTCCAGGAATCGGATATCTGATCATTTGCATGAGAAAGATTTATTGGGATTTTACCCTTGGCGCAATCTCTATGCAGCTATTCATGGCCGGCTTTGCTCATTTTAACGTGACATACTTTGGGGCACATAGCAAGAAAGGGTGCGTGACTGAGTTTTCGGATTTAATAACCGCAGTTCACACTTTATTCTTGACTCTCATCACCGTTCAGAGTTACGATGAGTTCGACGTTTTGTACCCAGCCATCATGTATGTCGCCAATGTACTCTACATGTTTGCTGTTGGAATACTTGTAAGCAACCTGGTAATTGCAATGTTCTCCGATACGATTAGCAAAGTGAACGAGCGAAAAGACATAGAGCTGAAACTCTGTCGGTTGTTGACGTGCGTTTATATGGAAGAACGATTTTTCATGTTGCCCTTTCATGAAAGACTATACAGCAGATTGAACGTAGCACTATCGAAAAGACTTTACTACAAGGATAAAGGTCGTATTTTCATAATACGTCCGAAGTTTAACAAAAACCTACCTTTTCCTTGCAAGGAGTCGATTTGCAACTCTGACTTGAAGCTAGCTCATAGTGAGTACGCTTAAAAACAATGTGCTGCCATAAAGTATTAATCAGTTAGACACTCATATTAACGGAATTTCAACAATATTAATTATATATTGCTACTAGCCTGTGTGTAGGACATGTTCCATGTAGGGCCTTGTAGGCTATATGGTTAGGCCTACTATTCGATTATGTAAACGCTCATTTTACCGTTTGTGAGTTGTTGTTTTAAAAGCTGTAGGGTCTGTTGCACACAATGCATCGCCTACTTAACTGAAACATGGGGTCGATGACGGTGTCTCTCTATGTATAGACCCTATAATAGGCTACACATATATATGTATATAACTATATATACATAGAGAGAGACAGACAGACAGAGACAGAGATATCGAGAGACAAAAGATAATCACATTAATAAGCTTAAGCTGAGTTTTGTTTAGATGGTGTTCATTTCTACAGTTATGCTAACCATTAATCAAATTCCATATTCTATGTTTCCACGTCTCAATAGAAAGCGTCTTACTACTTACACGTATAGGATATATATATACTAGGGCTGCACGTTAATCGCCGTTAACGCCCGCGATTAACGCGTTAAAAAAAATTGCGATTAATTTTTTTAACGCGTTAACGCAAAAGACGCATTAAATATTTTATGAATTTTTATCATTTTATGTCAAGTTTTGTAATCATTATTTTTCAAGTAATCATCGGTTATCGGTTACCGCCCACTTCTGTCGAGTCGCCCAACACTTCTCGTACGAGACATGCCTACGTCCGGTCCATCGGCACATGTTGTTTTCGTTATTTCGATCACTTTAAACAGCCGTTTTTGATTTATGATAGATGTTGTTGGTTTTTGTCAAACAATGGAGTCGAAGAAAATGGGCAAAACAGTTATGGACGGACAGTTTAAGTTTAAAACTGATAAGGTAGTGGTTTGTAAATATTGTAACAGAGAATTTAACTACCACCGCAGTAATTCGTCGCTGTCGAACTACTTGGCGGAGAGCGTTACCTCTCATGTTCTGTGGTTCTGCCAACATTCTGCCACCTTTTTCGTGCACTAACTGTTTCCGAAGACGATCCGCTTTACGTTGTGAAATTCAAAACCGCTTTCATAAATGATCTCAAAACTCGTCAAGAAAACTGCAACCTTCGCTGGCTATACTTCGCCACAGCCCTGGATCCACGCTTCAAAAAGCTGAAATGCCTTCCAAAAGAAAAGCGAGAGGAAGTCAGGACTGAGCTGCAAATCGTAGTCTCAAGTGTTGAAGAGAAGTTAAAGGAGCAGATACCAGCATCAAACACTGGTATGTTATTGTTCTCTTATTTAAATTAATTTGGTGCATTCATCTGTTGATTTAAGTGGTTTATTTTAAAGTCTGCCAAAAACATATGATATTTTATCAATTTTCATCCGACTCAAATGATAAATGGTTGATATCACCGTGGAGGTTGCTTGTAAATTCTGAATGATTGAAGGTCAATCAAATGAACAGACATCAGTGTGATTGGTTGGTAAAACTTGATATCTGTTCAGTTGATTGAGTTGGTGGTAGAGTTGTCCTGTGACTAAGAGAAGGAATTGAGTCTTATAAGGATTCAGGAATAGCTTGTCCAGATTTCCGTGAATCTGTAGTTTTGGGTTGTTAGTGCGGTTAAAATAATTATTTCAAATTTTAATAAATGTAATTTAAATTTCTATTATTATTGAGCCTGCCTAAAATATCGGACTCAAATGATGATAAATGCCATGACCGTGGAGGTTGCTTGTACATTCTGAATGATCAGACAACAGTGTGATTGGTTGATATCTGTTCAGTTGATTGAGTTGGTGTCCTGTGACTAAGAGAATGAATTAAGTCCTATAACGATTCAGGAAAAGTTTGTAAAAAATTTAATTAATTGGAATTTATTATTTTTATTTTAGAACCTGCCAAAAAACTTATGAAATTCTATGAAATTTCTTCTGACGATGATGATGACGACGATAGACCTTTGATTCCACGGGCTAAATCAACTTCGGATGCGCTACTTCGCTACAAAGATGCGCCAGAGATCGATACGGATTCTTGTCCACTGCAGTGGTGGAAGGATCATGCTGGAGCCCACAAAGTCCTGGCCACTGTAGCAAGGAAATACTTAGCGTCTCCGGCCACTACTGTTCCCTGTGAACGATTGTTCTCTCTCTCTGGGAACATTTTGAACAAAAAGAGAGCATCTTTGTCAACAGACAATGTTAATAAACTTGTATGTCTGAGTAACTGGCTGCATTTACAGCTTTAGGCTGTTCAGACCAAATCACATACTCTTTTAAAAATTTCAGGAAATGTGCGATTAATTAATCGCGATTAATTTTTTTAATCGTGCGATTAATCGCGATTAAAAAAATTAATCGAAATGCAGCCCTAATATATACGTCTATAGCTGCATGCTCGTCTCTCACAAGATGACGTCAGTATAAGCTTATAGAGCTGCTGTCAGTTACAGCGTCTGATCTCGGCCATAGATATAGTATCTGCGGCCAAATTAAGCTGCCAATCAGCTAAAGAACGTATCACTCATGCATTGATGCTGGAACATCGACACCCGATCAGACCTACAGAGTATTATAAAGAGACATTTCACGTCTCGTCGGCTGCTCAACGTAATTAAGGCGACGATCGAGTCATCCATCAAAGCCAAGGAAGGGAGATTTCTGGCAATTTCAGAGAGATTAGGAATTGTCCTTAGCTGGATATAAGAGGAGAGTAATGAGTGCGCGCCTCAGAGTTGATCAGACTATAGCGTGCTTCTTTCTGCTGCTATAGCCAGGTGGTAATCCAGAGGATTTAGAGTTTAGATGCTGCATGGTCTACTCATTACGCTTCCAAGCAGACATGCATGTACATGCAAAAGGACAGATACAAAGGAACCCACACGCACACAACCAAATACACATACATATGAACAAATGCATCCGAAAACATACAATTGTATGCCTAATCTCGAGATTTCTACAGCGCTCTCAAAAACGAAGTTGCTAATGAAGTGTCTGAATACAGGCGCTTAGGCCTAATCAAAACAAAATTGATGGACAGAATGTTAAGATCCGGGGAATCAGGGTTGGGTGGCTATTAAGGTAGAGTTGAAATGGCGAGAGAGGTGATTAGACGAGGAGGAATCAGGACATGAGCTGTGAGAAGCAATGTTTTCAGTTTTGAGTGAAAGACATGCGGAGAGATTGTAAGAGGTAAGGCCTGGGTCAGTTCGTAAGGTGAATAATAAATTTTGTCTAATCGTCTTAAAGGAACAAATTAGAGCAACTGTAGCTGAAATTCTGCTTGCTAAAACTGCTATAGGCATTCATGCAATTGTAGCCGACTAACACTCATAGAGTAGCCTAGGTATACATGTATGTGCTTGGACATTTCATAACAATCAAAGCTAGGCCTATAGTTAAACTTCTAAGTATAGCCATCGCACACGACTGCAGATTCCTATAGAATAATTTCTGAATATTTGTTCTATAGCCTACAGGTCTTTCTTGCACTGATAGTTCTCGCAGACGACAGTAAGAATCGACCGCCAATTTAAGTCAATTTCAACATCATCATCATTATCATCATCAACATCATCTTCATCATCTTCATCATCATCTTCATCATCATAAGATTTAGATTCGAATGGAGTTTTGGCCTAAGTGGACTATAAAGTAGGCCCATATCGTACTTGTATAGGCTAAAGCTATCGAGAACTAGTGAATAGAGGAGAGGCTAGCTCTCTATAATTCGTATTGCGCTGCAGGCCATAAATTTGCTTTCTGTAACTTCTGTAACATTCAAACGTACAAATTCTTTGACCGCCCCAGCGTCCAGAGCAGCATTGCACCCATGCATGCTACTTGGCTACTTGGCATGCAATGAATGGGTTCAGCTTCTATACGGCACGACCAGATAAATAAAGGCCCAGAGCACTGCCGCTAAAAATGATCATCGACGTTCAGGCGCCGTTCAGTGACATCGCAGTCCCGGATGAAACAACATTGCCTTAATATATAGAGATATTATGTTGAACCATCATTATGCTGTGACTCTGGTTCGAATAATGTGACACAAATGCGTCGGCTGCAGTATTCATCGGTTGGTGCAAGACATATAATTGGATGTATAGGCCTATACTATTGAGCATGCATTGATCATCCATCAGTGAACGATTCGGGGAAAATTGAAAGAACAAACGAATAATTTTCGCTGAGGAATTAAATACACAATGCAACGACAATTACTGAAGAAAACAGCAGAGCAAATCAGTCAACCCTACATGTCTCAGGTTATATTTAAATATTGACCCTATCGTCGTCGTCGTCATCATGGGCGCCCGCAGAAATTTTTTCAGGGGGGGGCAAAATTTTTTCGATGGTCACAGTTACCGTAAATGTTTTAGTAACAAGAGCTTGAAAAATGCAAAGCTGGAAATTAAGAGTACGAGTATTTTTCAATGAGGTTTCTTAATGCAAATATTTTTCAGTTTCATTTTGTGTATCAGCTTTAATATGAATAATTTCTATAGTGCGAAGAATTTTTTTAAAAAAAAGTAGATGTTAAATGTGGGTTCCTGAGGCGGCACTGTAATGCTATAAGTCCATTGAATGAATGAATAAGTGAACAAAAAATAGGTGTCAGTTTTCAAGGTGCAAGTGTTCCTATAGCTACTTCTTTTGATAGCCTACTTAATTTTGTGCAGTTGTGAAAGGTTGCATGACAGCGAGATTCCAATCAAGTAGCCATAATCGATAGAAAAATACTATTTGCAAGGCCGCCTGCCAAAGGGTTACCAGCCAATGGTCACTGTTAAAGCTTTTAACAACATATTGATTATGCAAGGCAAAAAATTAAGAGCAGGTTAATATCTACAGAGATTTCTAAACATAGGTTTCTGGCTTTCATTGTGTGTATCATTCGTATCATTAGTGCTTTAATGCGAAGAAATTTGTTAAAAACCCAAAAGTAGTAGTTTAAAAAAAAATCCATTTTCCAGGGGGGGGCAAGTGCCCCCCTTGTCCCTATGTGCGGGCGCTCATGGTCGTCATCATTATAATCGTTATCGTCGTCATCATCATCATCAACAATATCATCATCATCATCGTCATCATAATCATCATCATCATCATCAACAACAACAACAATACCATCACCATCGTCGTCATTGTCATCATCATCGTCATCATCATCATCATCATCATCATCATCATCATCATCATCATTATCGTTGTCATAATCATCATCATCGTCATTATCATGATAATCGTCATTGTCAGTCATGTTTTCCAACTTTTCATACGTCCATCCGTGTTTCCTTTTCCGTCCATCCAAACACCAGTTCATAGATATATCCATCGATCTCTGAGTACGTGTGTGTATCCGTCCGTCCGTCCATCTATTATTTCATCTGCTCGGTTTACCACTGTTGTCATCTATCCATCCAGGTCAATCCACAAACCTTTTCCCACCGATTTGTCCTCTTCAACATTCACTCATTCACTCATCCATACAACCTTTCACCATCCAACCATTTATTAAGCCATAATTTTCCCCCGTGCATCAGACGACTATATAGTATAGCCTACGCCTATATAAGTAGGCCTATATATCTAGGGCCTATTTATTCATCCATCCGCCCGTGACCCGTCTATCGATCATCTACCAAACTCTCACCTGAAACCCATTAGGGCCGTCACTCAACCCATCAATGCAGCCACCCATGCTGCCAATTAGGCAAATGCCACATAATTATAATTATAAGCTTTATATTAATTTTGTTCACAGTTTCCCTTTCGTTCATCTAGATTTTCTGGATTTTTTTGGCCAAAATTCCACCGAAAGTGTAGGCCTATTTGGTTCAAAACCGAAAACTTGCGTAGAGCTTAAAATAATAAATAGGCATATGTATACTCTCTCTTGCGACCCATCATGTTTGCCCGGCTTCTATGTGCGTTTCTGAACTCTATAAGAAGGGCATTTTCAAAAGCAGTTACATGTATGTTCTATATTGTATTTATATATGGCAGAATTCAGAGGAGAATCATCCAGATTCGAAACCATCTGCAGTCATTTACTCGGCTATCGTCCATTACGTTGGTATCTTCAGCGGAACTCTCGTCATCGTTGGAGCCACTCTCACACTGATCGTCTGTCTTCTCATAGCATCTTGTCTCGAGAAGATCAACCTCAGCAACCGTCGAAGAAGAAGAAGCCATCGACAGATCATCCTCGCACCACATCATCACCATCATCATCAACTGACCCATCATCATGCTGAGCAGAATGACTGATGATAAACTCAGAGATCTTCTCCAAGAATTATTCATTAGACCATGTCATGCTAATGGCAGTGCCCAGTGGCGCAACTAGGGGGGGGGTAGAGTGCTGGGGGTGCTTGAGCACCCCAGGGCTAAAAAAGATGACCCACGCAATTTTTCAAAATCCGATGAGTTTTTTTGTGGGGGGAGGTGTGGGGGTAGGGGTCCTTTCGCTCTTTCAGTCTTTCAGATTAATTACACAATCAAGCAAGTTTCTTCATTCTTCTGTATTATAATCTTAGCCAAATTCATGGTTCATAAAGCACTAGATTTAAGTGTTTAGCTCATCTAACTGAGTTTGTCTGGGGTCTCGAGAATTTGTCTAGTGATGAATTTAAAGCGTTAGTGATATGCCTATGCCTTTACTTTGCTGTGTCGCCAATCTAATAAGTAATAACATGTTATGACATAGGCTAAAATATTTTTATAGTAGCCTACCGTGTGTGCTATTTTATTAAGGACTAGTTAAGAATTTGTTTCCTTCAAATTAGTATTAGGCTATAATCATATTATTATTATTACTATTATTGTTATTATTAGTAGGCCTATTATTATTATTATTATTATTATTATTATTATTATTATTATTATTATTATTATTATTATTATTATTATTATTATTATTATTATTATTATATAAACCATCATTTATTTCCGTTTTAAAATGTGCAAGCAAATGTGCAAATGTGCAAACGCCTGACAGACACAGGCACAATGTGCTAATTGTTTTCAACAACTAAAACTAAGTTAGATGCAAATTAGTCAAATCAGTCGCCCTCTACCCTGGTGTGTTGTGCAAATGTGCCCCTGAAGGCTATGGCATTAAATCTCTGGGTGCAGATAGACACACGTTGAAATAAGTGCAAAGTCTCTCGAGGGTCCCCAGAGACGGCGGTCATGCGACACCCCAACTCCATTAAGAATTCGCGACCTGTTCGATTGACGGGGCCAAGCGATTCGATGGCGACGGGAACGAAATCGTGGGTGGTCGGAAGGGTTGAGTATTTGGTACACTTCCGGTTCGCGGCGTGTTCAGCTGCCCCTCCAGGCATTGATGACGTAATGCTGAGGTAGGAGGAAGCACAGGTGTGGATGGATGTTGCATCCCATGCAACATACCTGCCCCTCGCCCAGGGGACTAATGTTGCTCCATCCGGTCTCTTGCCGTCTGTGCGGATCAGGCCTGGTGGTTCCTTCGAGCTCGGAATGTCAGCTTTTACAAGAGCTCTCCAGATGATATCATTCACGGCGAAGTGGCGAGCAGCTCTCCCCGTCGATCTTCTGCATACGAGCCCGTGGTGGCCCCCAGGATCGGCGGTCTCACCGCACTGGCATTGATGCGGTGCACAGAGGTCGAGTCCCAGTCGTAGGCCAACTGCGACTCGCACGGCCTCGTTGCTGAGACCCAGCCCGCAAGCGGCCACGGGAACAGTCGAGAGCCAGTCTCCAGCGTGGGGCGATGTCACTGCGCCCAGCCTTGCCCGGTTGAGTGGATCAATGTTGGCAGACAACACTGTAGCCTTGTCAATATCAATCAAAGGCCTGTCCCAGGCCTTCTGGCTGGTAAGGGCTGGCTCCTCCCCTCCCGGGCGTGTTGAATTGCGGACATCCAGGATTTCCTCCACGTATGCGTCGTTCCACCCCTCCGCGTTGAGCACGGCGTCCACGAGCGACTTGGTTGATGCAGCTGAGGCCAAATAGGCTGAAGAAGCCAGCATCGAAACGCGTCTGATCCCGAGTCCGCCGTCTCTAATCGGAAGAGTGGCTTGTGTCCATTGAATATCGCTAAGCCGGATGTTGATGATCTTTTCCAGTCCAATCCGCATTTGTTCGTCCATCTTCAACAGTAATGGGTGGTTCCAACACGGTGCTACTCTCAAAAGATAGATCATTTTGGCCGCTCCAAAGCACGATCGCAGCAGCATCAATGCCGCCTGTGCCTGGAGACATGCCAGATCTTTCAAAGCCCGTTCAAGCGAATCGCAGTTTACGAGGAGCGCTTCGTCCAGAGCATCACCCTTGAACAGTGGGGCGCCAAGAAGGGTCAATGAGTTGCGGTCCACCCTCCGGAAGCCATCAAATTCCTCGTCCGCAAGCTCGACCTCCAAGCAGTATTCGCATTTGTTCCTGTTCAAACGAATGCCGAGCGTTGTTTCCAGCTCTTTCATGGCGATCAGGTCATGTCGTACATCATCCAGCCGTCCACCCAGCGAGACGTCGTCCAGGAAGCCGAGTCTGAAACCGGACCGCAACGATTGTAGAGCCGACTGCAACGGCAGACAGAATAGCAGGGGACCCAAAGGGTCACCCTGTTGCGGCCCCATCTGGGACCGTACCACAAATTGTCCGAACTGTAGAAGGGACTGCGTTGAGTACGCCTGATGGATGAATGCGTAGAGTTCTGGGATAGTTTCGTGAACTGCCTTTAACATGACATCTCTTCGCATGGTGTTAAAAGCGTTAGCAAAGTCGAGCTTCACAAAGACGTGGTCCGAAGGCATTACCGAAACGTAGCTTCTAGCGGCGCGAACCGCAGCCTCAGCGCCTCCCGATGCCGCTATGCCCACCTGGACTGGGGCAAAGAACGATCCCAATCGAGCCAAAGCGTATTTGTTGGCGCACTTCGCAGCCAGTCTTCTCCAGACGTATCCGATCGCTATTGGCCGGAGCCCTCCTGACTTTTTGGAAAGGGCGATGAGAGTGCCCCCGAACAAGAGCTCGCGTACTTCATTTGGGCATTCGCCCCTCAGCATCACATTGATGAAACATGTGAGTGCCTGAAGGAGAGACTCTGATGACTCGCGGTTGTTGAGCAGATCGAGGAGGTGCTGGGGACGCATTCCATCCGGCCCCCCGGAAGAGCCAACCGGAAAAGATCTTACCGCGTCCGCAACCTCTTTCTCCGTCACCTGGAATGGAACTGCCTGCCACACTTCTGGTAAATCAGCCAGATTAGCCGCCCAATTGTCCTTCGGATGCCTTTCCTGCATGGCTGCGAAGGATTCAGGAGACGCCTTGACCGGGTAGTCTTGACTGCAGAGGATGCGGGTGGCAGCTCGAATGTTGCCCTCCTCCAGTTTGGCACCAACCGCAGCCAGGCGTAGATCTTTAGCGCTCTTGTATCTCCGATCAACGCCATCCTCCCGCTCGCTCTCGTCCCTCGTTCGCAGGACATCATGGTTGTCGATACGTTTCTTGATGACATTGGCCGTGTTTCGTTTGCGGCACGAACGCGGTGGCTGTGTCAGGATGTTTGAAGCAAACCAGATCAGTTTGCGCCACTCTTCGATGCCGCCCGGATTGTTGTTTATAGACTGCAGAATGTCAGTGAGGGCCTTGGAACATGCGAATCGGGCTCCTCTCGGAATATGCTTTAACACTTTGCCGCTATTTTGTCTCGGGTGCCGAACCAGACCATCATCTGCACCCACAGCCTCGAACACCGGTTCCACGCCTGCTGGAACGCAGGAGCGAGAATTCCGTGGGGACGACACCCGTTGCCCCTCGCCGGCTTCTTCCGATACAGAGCCACCTTCGAGCTGACCTCTTTGCGCCTGCGCCGAGGTTAGCGGCGGCTGCCGTGACCCCGGGCACGGGCTGTTCCGTGGACCGTGTAAGTGTACAGTGCCATCGCGCAGATGTAATTGTCTGATTGCCAGGCAATGACTGCACACACCACTGGCCTTGTTTGAAGTGTACGCATCGCCAACGCTGGTCTGTGATTGGCTGGACCGTCTCGACATGAATTTATCCTGTTTTTTCGCCCATCTGTGTTCAGTGTGTTGACCATAAAAGTATCCAAAATATCCGAATAGAGTGAAAAACTAACTAAACCAACCACTTCCGACGAAAGTAGTTACCTAAACCGAGAAACAAAACTGAAAAAAATCATGTGAAACGTGTTTAAAACTATTTAAATCCAGAGAAAACAGACGCAGAAGAATTCGACGACCACACCGAGCGAGGACCACGTGACTATTATTATTATTATTATTATTATTATTATTATTATTATTATTATTATTATTATTATTATTATTATTATTTAGCACTGTTTGATTTAGACATTTCCAGTGGAGAAAGCGCCGAGAAAAAAACTTTTCCGCAGAAAATTTGACCAAATGATAGTTTTTAGTTCCTGTTTATTATATTGTAGGCCTATTACGTAAACTGCCATATTAGCCTATACCATGAACTCATTTCCCATTATATAATTAAATTTTATTATTTGTTATTATAATATAATTATGATACTATCGTATGATATTATAATTAGGGTAGTCCCAAAATCACGGTCAAAAAGTGAAAAAATCACGGCGTACTTTTGCAAAAATCCAAAAATTCACGGCACCGTGATTCACGGTGCCGCGAAATTTTTTGCAGTCACCATTTCTGCATTACGTTGAATTTTATTTTGAAATTTAGCATAAACGAGTATTTATGAATGAGTCTTTACTTGTCAGTGAAGGGATTCACTCCCCAAAACAGAAATTCTTAAATTAATTTAATGGTTCTGCACAGAAATTCTTAAATTAATTTAATGGTTCCGCGCTGTTTTTGGTCGTCGGCGCCATTTTTGACGTGTTTTTTTATTAAAAAAAGTGCTGAAAATGTGAAAAATCACGGAAAATCACGGTAAAAGGCAAAAATCACGGGAATCACGGCAAACGGCAAAATTCACGGTTTCCGTGATTTCCGTGAATTCGTGATTTTGGGACTACCCTAATTATAATGTGCATAACTTACTGTCGTGGGCGGATATTTAGGGCGATAGGGGATACGTAAGTAGCCTAATTGCGAGGCAACACTCTGAAGTTTTAAACCTATGTTGAAATCTGAAATCACTCATTTTTTATCAGCACTGAAGTAATCATGGGCGTCCGCAGACATTTTTGCAAGAGGGGCAAAACAATGCTCGCGTCTGAAAATTTGTAGGCCTATCCTGCAAAATACAAAGAAAAAATTAAGAAAATGGGTACTTTCATAGAGGTCTCTAAATTTAAATTTCTCAACTTCACTTTGTTGGTTATTTGTATCATTACGGTAGTGCCTATAGACTAAGTTCGAAGAAATTGGCTAAAATCCACAAATAGGCCTATAGGCTAGTAGCAAAAAACAGGAGTCAATTTTCCATTGGGAGGCAAGTGCCCCCTCTTGCCCCTATGTGCGGGCGCCCATGGAAGTTATAGAGTTATTTTGCTGAGTTGACATCTTTAAATGGTACCATAATAAACGTGAAACTCACAAAAATAATTTTTTATAATTGTGAGTAGGCCTAGGCCTATATTCATTGAAGTTTGTATCACTCTTATCAGCACTGAAATAGTATAGCAATTATGCTTTAGATGGCAGCCTAAAATGCTGCCATTGCAGTGGGTGGGCACAGCCCCTCCTAAAGCCCCTGCCATTTTCCGTCGGATGCTCGCTTTTCCCCTGCAGAAACCTAAGCTTGATTCACAGAGAAGGGAATATATAAAACACTGGTTATTGGGAGAGAGGCTAGATTAAATAGGCTACTGGTTATTAATCTGCCAATCGCGAGCTATAGCCTAATACCTTTTGTCTTATTAAGCTTATATCTAAACAAATGGGAAAGAACATTTGTGAAGTCCTAAATCATGGTTTTCAGAAGTTTTCATCAAATACCATTTATTAAGGCAACAACCGTTGCACATTGATCAAGACAAAACAAAACTGAATAATAGCATTAACATTAATGATTAACATAACAGAAAGAATAAACAGCGTATCATAAGAATAAACAGTACATTATAAAGCAAAGGATCGCATACGGTTGAGCACTTAAAGGGGAACCCCAAAGGGACAAGTCCCGCTATCAGAGGAACCCCAGTATCAATCGTTGGTGGAATGGCAGATCAGACATTGTAAACAGATTCAATACATATAGCTTAACTAATTATCTCAGTGCAAACATATGGGTACTGCTAGTCAGTTAAGAAATAAAAAGAAAAACAAGCTTGAGATTTCCAAACTGAAGTGATCATATTAGCAAACAAAGGTCAGAACAGCTATGGCAAAAGGGAAACACTGTATGATACTCTGCAGGTCAGATCATGCACCAGAATACTCAAAAAGAAAGATCTCAGGTTAATACAGTTCAATGATCATTCTTCAGTTAGATATAACTTAAGAGCTCTCTTAAACCTGCTCAAAGTTGGAAGGGAGGTTATATCTAGTGGTAAGGAGTTCCATGTGATTGGGCCCTGGCATTTAATGGAAAATAGCTTCGGATTGATTCTAGCAAAATCAGGTCGGTAATCAGCTGCATGTCTAGTGTAATGTTGATGCACAGAGGACGCCAATTTAAAATAATTATTAAAACAAGGTGGTAACAAATTATTGTGGTACCGATACATAAAGAGGCCAATTTGGAGCCTATTGATGCCCAATATAGTTAATATACGGTTAATTTTGAAGGTGTCCTTGGTACTAAGTCTCCAATGTATATGGTAGACAGTTCTTATGGCCAATTTCTGAAGTACAACCAAGCATTGGAGAGTTTGAGAATAGTTAACACCCCAAGAGATATTACAGTATGAAAAATACGGATAGACAAGCGTATAATAGAGGTTAGTGAGGATATTCGAAGGCAAGTTATGGCGTATTCTTCCCCAGACAGCCAGCCTCGTCGCCCTGATGCTGGCCCACTGGAGCAATTGGTGGTATACATGCTGGCGTTGGCCAATTGCGGGATTCCACCACTTCGCCACGATTTCAGCGATTGCCGAACAATTGAGTGTGCTTAATCTTGACCATAGTGGCCCACCCAATGGCCACCCATTTTGAATGGCGAGATTGGGGCCTAGTGGAGTAATCTTGGGGCCCAACAGTCTGCCATCGTAGACTTAACGAAATTGGCCTGTCAGCCAAAGTTTGCGTGGGAGGTGTGAAAGGGGGGACGCTGCCGCGAATTCAATAGGGAAACAAGAGGAGGGGCGTGGGGAGAGGAGGTAGCAGCTCAGCTCACAAAGTTTGCGTGTAAGATGTGGAACGGGGGACACTGCTGTGGATTCAATAGGGAAACAAGAGGGGAGGCGTGGGGAGAGGAAGTAGCAGGGCAGCCCAGGTTTCAAATTATTCATTGGCTTCAAACAAAGGAACCTCAGTAGGCTATTTAGCATCGGATCTCCTTACACGTGCGCTGCAAGGTTTATTTTGGCGCCAACGACTTAAATAATACTATAATTGGCCAAGGTTCTTGATGATTGGTGCTTTGTATGCTATTTAGGATAGTGAGCAAGTAGGCCTATATGATGCACACATACACACTTGGCGAATGCAAATTAAGACCATTTCTTTTTAGGCCTTATAATTGTGCTCCTGCAATATTATAAAAGCAGGCCTAGATTAAACCTAAGCTTATACAAGTGGCACGTAGGCCTACATTTTGGGATTCGGAGATGTTTGGTGGCTTTGAGCCAGAAAGTTGAGGTTTCGAATCCATCTCACGCTGCCGCGTAGGCTACACACGGACCGTGAGCAAGTCCTTCACTCGCTATTACTCATGCCATTAGGCATGAAATTCAATTCATTGTCCGCGCTGTATAGTAGGAAGCGCCTCTGTGTATTAATCTATTATAGAGACGCAATAGCAAGTGATCATACGTATAAACAGGCATACATACATACATAATGCATACATACATACATACATACATACATACATACATACATACATACATACATACATACATACATACATACATACATACATACATACATACATACATACTTACAAACATACATACAAACATACGCAGATACATACACACACATACATACATACATACAAACATACGTGCATACACGCATACATGCATACACACACATACACACATACATGCATACACACATACATGCATACACACATACATACATACATACATACATACATACATACATACATACATACATACACTCATACATACATACATTCATTCATACATACATACATACATACATACATACATACATACATAGCCCTACATACATACATACATACATACATACATACATACATACATACATACATACATACATACATACATACATACATACATACATAGCCCTACATACATACATACATACATACATACATAAATACATACATACATACATACATACATACATGCATACATGCTTGCATCTATACATGCATGCATGCATCCATGCTTGCATCTATACATGCATGCATGCATCCATGCTTGCATCTATACATGCATGCATGCATCCATGCTTGCATCAATACATGCATGCATCCATGCATAGATGCATGAATTCAGAATTCTTTCAATTACCGCGTTGTCATTAGAAACAGTTTTGAAAAGATAGGCTAGGTCTTTATGGAGCTAATGAAATGCCATTGAAATGCACTAACTGAAGAATTGCGATTTCGGAAGCATGTTTCAGGTATAGGCCTATCGAGATCTTCGAAGTGGAAATCACAATAATTTTGGCATGCTTTTGTTCTTGACGTATAATTATATTTTTCATCTGCTAGCAATGTTAGAGCTGCATAAATTGCATGCAGTATCATGCAAAAGGATACTGTTCTAAAAGGTCCAGAGTAAAAATAGTGAGGTTTAAAATTTTAGGTTTAGCGAACAACAACTTATTTACAAACAAAATTCATCTGCATTTTCAGCAAGATTTGAATCATAATGGGGGCATCACTTAGGGCAAATTGCAGTGTATGATGTTTTCGTAATAACTGTTCTTTACCGTCACTAGTAAAAAAAATCGGCATGTAGGCCTAAAGTTCTTACGAGTTCGTTTGCGTTTAATGAAACACCCTTACTTACTTAAATAAATTAAGCGCATCTTACATATAGGATGTCTATGTCCGTAACAATGGCGGAAGTTGAGCGGTTAAAATGGCGAAAAAATTCAACAAAGGAACCGTCAATGTGATATTTTGTGTAGATTTCCATGCGTTTTGTTTCCCTTGGCAATTTATAGCTCTGACGTTATTACGGTGAGTTAATATTTCGTTTGTCTTTGCTTTGTTGCATAAAGATATAATTTCTGATGCGGATCTAATTATGACACACCTGAGAACCACGCGGTCGAAATTCCCTGTATTATACTTGGGACTTATCATATTAGTCCCGGATTCTATTAAAAGCTAGCTTTGGGGAAATCGGATGTTTGTGTATTTTTTTAACGTTTTGGGGGTTCTGGTTTCGAGATTCAGGTTGACCCCAAAATGCCAAACCTTGCCAATTGATAAGAAATAACGCGTGAACGTTTTCGCGCGAACGTTTTCAATCTTAATGTTCATGCGCCGACGGTTGCACAGAGGCAAAAGATTTCACCACGGAATTGTGTTGTATATATTGGCCTACTCTTGTGTTGATTCCAATTATAGGTTGGCCTAATATAGGGTTTTAGAGGTCTGAATTATGTACTCAGTGCAGCCTTAGTATTTTTTTCATCAGTTTGACTGTTAAACACGCACACTGCGTGCCCGTACTCCAAACAATATGGCTGCCAACGAATGCATAAAATTATAGGGTAAAATCCCAGACTGGCTCCCCGTACTCCAAACTGCGACATTGTTCATCAATTCAGCTTCAATTTCAGCAGAATGACTGCACTAACCCTAAAACTAACCCTAACCGACCCTCACGGCGCCTAACCTGAGCCCTAACCGACCCTCACGCTTTGCATGTTGTCCATAGGTCGCGCTCTAATTTTATTGCATTCGTTGGCAGCCATATTGTTTGGAGTACGGGCACGCAGTGTGCGTGTTTACCGTTTGACTTGTAGTCTACTTTTCGCCAATCCATCTTCCATTTTGGCAAGAATTCGTTTCATCAATGCAATTCCATTTAAACAATAAATTTTCTGCAATCTAACTAATGTCAGCAAGAATCTTTTCATTCCGAGGGTAAGCATTTATGTTGGCGTCATAAATCATTCGTCATTGTATGGGTCAGCGATGGTCGGATTGATGCCAAGAATATTTAAGAATTCTTGCTAAGTAGAAGTCGGATTGGTGAAAATAATTTTTTATTCAAATAGAAATGGCATAAATTATAAAAACAATCTAGCTGAAATCAAAGCTGGATGGGTGAACAATATTTTTTATGAAACATTGGGAAGATTGAATTGTTGAAAAAATTGCTGCCTAAATGGAAGCGGGATTTCAAGATAAACGAGTTCTTGCCCAAACTGAGGCTGATGGGAAACGAGAAGGTTCTGTGCAAATTAGGATTGATAATAATGCTTGCCAGAATGCTGCAACTAGCAAATAATTTACAATGCTAAAATATACGTCTACTATTTAAGCAAAGCTTATTTTTATCAATTGTATTTTTTGTGTAGGTTTATATAGCACCTCTTGCATTCTCAGCTAAAAAACTGTGGGGTTTTATCAATTATAGACTTACAATTCTGACAACGGGGAATGGTATTTGGATGACTAAGTGTTTGTTTTCTGTTTTGCATTTTGATGATCATTGATAGGACGGTCATCACTAGGCCGCCTACAGTGGATAACTGTCAATGAAAGGTGTACTTTGCCATGTTTCTGCTTGACAGGTGGCCTACATACACGTTCCAACCGTGCCAGAAGGCCTTGACCTACCACTGGACATTACGAGAGTTGTTTGCCACATGACTACCCGACTCGTTCAAGTGAAGCTGACCTAAAGAAAAAATCTGGTAAATTGTTATTTATTCAAATCAATATAAATAACCTTAGATAAAAACGGGCTGGTAACCTAAGATCGGTGTCACGACAACTCGTCTACAGACAACTCGTCTAACGACAAGTGGTCTCCAGACAATTCGTCTACGACAACTGGTCTACGACAACTCGTCTACAAACTACTCCAGCTTCTATTTCACCCATATAAAACCGTCATCCAGCTTCCATTTCAAATATAAAGATACCTTCATCCAGCTTCCATTTCTCAAACGTTTTATCATTAATCCAGCTTCTATTTAACCTATATAAACCTTCATCCAGCTTCCATTTCCTTATCGCTCTTTTCATAAATCCAGCTTCTATTTCATATCTATAAATTCCTTAATCCAGCCTCCATTTCTTTAGGGTTTTTCGGCTAGCCAGCTCCTATTTCAGATCTATCTGATACAGCTTCTATTTCTTAAGCATTTTTTCCCGTCAATCCTGTTTCTTTTTCACCTACATAGATACGAAATAGAAGCTGGATGAAGGTATCTTTATATTTGAAATGGAAGCTGGATGGAGGTTTTATATAGGTGAAAATAATAGAAGCTGGAGTAGTGTGTAGACGAGTTGTCGTAGACCAGTTGTCGTAGACCAGTTGTCGTAGACGAATTGTTTGGAGACCACTTGTCGTTAGACGAGTTGTCTGTAGACCAGTTGTCGTGGAACCTCGAAGATCAAATAGGAAGTCTTGGTGCATGGCCAATATGATTTTTTTTTATGGTTCATTTCTTGTGGATTATTTAAACTTGTGGCACGGGTGCCTGTAGATATTAAGAACTGCCTCTTGCTCAATACTAAAAAAATTAAACTGATCTGGCTTTGATAACCATAATTGTCACCTCGAAAAGATAGACTTGCAGCTGCTCTTTTCAAATGCCTTTTCTTCTCTGATGTACTTCTGTGTTAGGTGTGACTCTTAGCTTGTTTTGGGCACTAAGTACTGTTTCTGCTCATTGTGTTAAAATCTTTTTCGAGGGGTACTTTGCACTGAGAGCATCTCGGATTAGTTTGTACTGTAAGAGGTTCTTTGTAAATCCATGAATGTAATAGAATTGCACATTCCCAGGTACTAATCTTTTGTGAGCATGTGAAAACAGTTGGTTGAGCATGTTTTATCATATTCGCAAGATGCATTCTGAATGTCTGTCACGTATTGCATGGCAAATCTGGTTCTACCTTCATGCATTCTATCATGTGCACTGTGGTGGACTATGGTAATTTATTTTGACCTTGCTCTCAGGTTGATCAACTTCAATCTATTTTAAACTCTGCAGCTTAGTAGGATACTTGGTGAGTGGGATTCTAAAGACTGATTATATATCTGATACAGGGTAAGCTGCGGTGCATCGAGCGTGGCTTCACAGTTTCTTTGAGAACTCTGTTGTTCCACCTTGTTTGTTCAGTGTCAATCCATCTTTCAATTGGCGAACCAATCTGAGCTTCTGGTTCCCTGCTCACAGACTGCTCTATCCGACAGCGTCGTTCATTTTCTGTCGTTTTCCTACAACCTGGAATGACCTCCCTGTTACACTGCACTTAGTTCCCAGGGTCACTCCTTAAGAACCTCAAAACTTTCTATTAGCCATGGTTGCACTGTAGCGCCTTTGAGTAACCCACCTTGAGGAGATGTTACATACAATTTCTGAAATAAATATTTAGTTATTGATGTGCAGTATTACACAGAAAAACATGCAGTGATGGTAAATAAAAATTAAGGCAGGGAAAGGTGTGCTATAAGGGGCGGAGTCGGCCCCCCATAAATTGATTTTAAGCCTTAATATTAATAAGAAAGTGATTAAAACACTCTTGAAATGTTAGAAATTGCCTTTAGAAAACTTAGAGAATTCTTAAGTCATATTTCTGTGGCCACACAGTATAATTATTTAGTATAAGTGTATATTTGGTTGGCGCATTGGATAACACATTGGTGTGAAGATCAGCGGTGCTGAGTTCGAATATCGAAGCCCTGCATAGGATAGATGTGCTTTGCAGGCTGCTATTCCTGTCATTGCAGGCTGTCTGTTCTGTATTTGAGATTGACGTTAATTAGGATTGTTTCATGTAATCATACTGCGTTTTCTAGTATGAACCCAAGAAAGAAAATATTATTATTATAATATTTTTGACCAACCTGATTGTGTATGTATGAATCTAACAGCTTCCTATGACACCTTTGAGTACCTCATGAAAGTGTTGTGATGGTTAGGCCAGTATGGTTCCACGACAACTGGTCTACCGACAACTCGTCTCCAGACAATTGGTCTAACGACAACTGGTCTACTGACGAATAGCATTGATGAAACAGAAGCCGGATTTACGAAAAAATTTTTTTGCTTAAATGGAAGCTGTATTGATGATTTTCATTCATGTATTCCAACATGCACCCATTTCTACGTCAAATCTAAAAATACCTTCAACCAGCTTCTATTTCTCGCCTGTTATTTTAGTCAATCCTGCTTCCATTTCAGATCTAGAAATACCTTCATCCAGCTTTTATTTATCATGCGTTATTTTCGTCAATCCAGCTTCTATTTCACTTGTAAGAGAACCATCATCCAGATTCCATTTCTCTTGCGTTTTTTCATCAATCCAACCTACATTTCACCTCTAAAAACTATCATCCAGCTTCCATTTCTCAAGCGCTGGATAAGTTGTCAGTAGACCAATTGTCGTTAGACGAATTGTCCGGAGACCACTTGTCGTTAGATGAGTTGTCGTTAGACGAGTTGTCGTGACACCGGCCAGTATAGGTTTTGTCCTGAACACTTTTCGTGGAATAATAATTGCATTGCTCATTTTCACCCAAAGAAAGACTAATTGTTTAAAATTACTTGCTTTTGTCATTACTGCTGTAGATGCTGTTCACATGAATGAACCCACTGCCTCTGCAGATTACATGGCAGTGGAAGAGAAGATCAAATCATGGTTTCGAAGGACAAGACATAGAGCGGTTGGAAGGAAAAGACGCTATGAAATGTCGGTGTTACGGCGGTCATTGGTTGGTGATGGTTCACACTTCCAATGAACATGGCAGTGATCTTGGAAGAGGAACAACAAGGCCCATTGAGCAGCGAGGATCTCTACTCCCGAGGAGCATCGCGATGCAGGAGAGGAGCGTTGAATTCCTTTCATCCACATGGAGTGGCATTATCTTCGAACCTGGGACCAAATCCACTCACTATATCCTCCATTCACAATCCCTTCACAGCATAAACGACTTATGCGCAAGGCAGTTATTGCTATAATGCTCTTTTGCCTTGTTATTTAAGGAAAATATTAAAGTGTGGGTATGCTACAGCATGAAACGCTACTCTCTGTTTACTAAAGTAATAATTATATCTAGCTACATTTCAATAATGTATTGTATATTATGGCCTCATATAATCTTGTTTATTTTAGTTTTCAAATATTTTAATTGTGTATATATGTATTTTGTTTGTTTGTATGTGCACTTGTTATAACGCCCCTTCAAGCTCTCTTCATTCCGAGGCGCTCCCGAATGCAGAGCGGACACTGCATCGGAGTTTCACTCTGAAGCACTGAGCAATTGTGAGTGAATTAGACTTGCCCAAGGTCCTTACGCGGCTAGGTGGTTTTGAACCTTCCAGCTCCAAGGCAACGACGCCACCACTACACCACCATGTCCCGCCACGGTCATTTATGTATGTGTGTAATTGTGTATATATATATATATATTTGTTTTATACTATGGATAAGGTTTAGGACAATGGTAGCACTCTGGCACGAAGAGTGCATGGATGCGGGATTGCTCCCATCACACTCCCAAAGGTCCCGCTCAATCTTCCATTTGGCAGATGGCGTAATTAAAAACAGTAAAATATTATGGAAACTTTGCATGGCTGTCGTTAGTTAAACTTGACTCCTGAAGTAACTTGCCATTTGTTCTTCATACTGTGAATTGTAATCACAATGCAGCTTGAAATTAGACGAAGATTTTAGGTATTTTATTATTTAAAACTTATGGCACAATTAGATTGAACTTCATAGTGTCAATTGAACTATTGATCACAATTTAGGAGAGTCAAATTTAACTGGCAGTCATGCAAGGGTCGATAACGTTCTGCTCATTTTACCAGTGCATCTGTGCCGAATGTCTGGCTGAGCCGACCCTTGGGTGGGCTGTAGGAAGTTATCCTGTGTTCATGCACTCTACAGGGTGGGCCAAAACAAAATACCCACTAAGTTTTTTCCAATATCTTGACCATAAGTAAGAATTTTTAAATTGAAATTTTACAGGCTTAAACACAAATCATATTTACACATGATGGCCACATTTCATCAAAATAGTTAAACAGAGCAAAACTTATATCACTTATAGTGAAGCCACCACCGTTTTTTGACTATTCAAAAGCGTAACACAACAAAAAGTTAAAAAAACACTATTTTATTAAGTCTAATCTCAAATAACTGTCGTGAAATGAACTTGGTAGTGCTTCAGAACTTGTCTTAAATTTCCCCAACACCAATGCCAAAACTTCTTTTGAGTCTCTCTGCAAAGTTCTTGATGACCTGTTGTTGCTTTCCAAAGGCAAATCTTCCTATATCAAATCCAATACACCCATCAATTCTCTTGCCACTTTTGGTTTTGGTTGTAGATTGTGATATTTCTCCAGCACAGCTCTCCGCAATTGATTATCAATCCATCGGGTTTAAATCCAGATATTTGGGCCATTGGCTTACTCATTGAAACCAGAGCAACCTACATTGAGTCGATCTTTTTTCATTCATGGCAAATCTCTTAAATCTCAGCCTAACTCTTAATGTTTACTCTCTCCCTGTTTACCAGAGTAAACATTGCTCATAGCCTTGCATCTCCAGGATCCGGCTCAAGAGTTGCCTGAATACACATTTAGTTTGTCATTGACATCTTGGCCATTTTATTTTTTTATAGAAATTTGAATTTTACTGTACTAAAAGCAAAATTATTAATCTGACAGATTCCTTATTTACCAACTTGATTTTTATTTTGCTAAGTGACTTCTCAGTGACGTGCAGCTATGCTGGTACCCTGTTTCTTTTTTAAATAGTAACTATAATGATCATCTGGCAATATCAAGCCTATTTGATAACAATTATTTGCGATGAGACTTAATAAAATCGTGTTTTTGTTATTTCTTGTTGTGTTACGTTTTTAGATCATCAAAAAACGGTGGGTGGCCTCACTAAAAGTGATATGACTTTTGTTCTGTTTGAAATATTGTGATGAAACCTGGCTATCATGTGTAAATTTTAATTGTCTTTCAGCCTGTAAAATTTCATTTTGAAATTCATAGTTCTGGCCAAGATATTGGCAAAAAACTTGGGGGGGGGGTCTTTTTGGCCCACCTTTTATATTCCAGGGTGTTACCAACAGATACTCTAAAACCCCTCTTGACGTGTTATTTAGAGGTTTAATATTTAATTAAGAACCAGGTTTTTGATGTTTATGAGATTTTTGCGAAAGTTTCTCAACGTGGAAATGTTTACACGCTGTAGTTACATAAAATTATGAAGACCTTTTCACAGGATTATTGTTGTTAAGGTTGATACTTCTCTTTTTTATCCATTTGCTTTCATGTTTATGTGGTTACTCATTTCATTTTAGATGGGACACGTATTTATTATGTTAGTGTTTTGTTGATGTTTGTGTTGTTATATTGGACTAGATATGCCATCTGCTTAGAGTGCAACAGCACTAACTCCAAATTTGTCAACTTCTTGTTTATTCTGTTGCTACCTATGCATGTTATTGTTTTAAACTTGCAGAGATGATATTGTTATAGTGTAAATAATAGCCCAGCAACTATTTGATTATTTGAGCTATTTCCAATGACCTATCTTTGATTTGGTCCTGTTGACACATGCTTTGCGTCTCAGTAAACATGATTGTTAAAGGTTAATGTATGCAATAATTGTCAAGGGGCGGTGTGCTGAAGACTTGTTGAAATTGTATTTAAGAGGAATATTGTATTTTTCATGCAATCAGTGTGATGTTGCTTTAATCTTAATTGTTATTCGTAATATGTTAGTCTGTTTAAATCAGGGTATTGTGATAACTAGAAGTAATATTCAATTTGATATCTTGTTAGGAACAAAAGCGTATTTGTGAGTGGTTCGTTAAAACATTGTTTTCGCTTATTATTAGCACTCAAAACTGTAATAAAGATAAAGTTAAAATATCACTCTAATTTAACTTGCTGTGAGGTTAATTTTTTACCTTCATTATCTAATTTGTGTGGTTATAAACAGAAGGCAAGTAAGCTTTTTGTGAAACACATTTGTTCTGTTTGTGTGTGTAGTCATTTCTCTAAAACATTTAATATTTAACATTCTCATTTTTAAATAGATTTATTAATTAAGTTTTCAAGTAAATACATGCAAATAAATTCAATTTTTACACAAATCATTTTCATTCAATGTGTGATAATAATTATAAATACTGTTGCTTCATGCATTTTAACAAATGAATATTTGTTGAATGACTATGTGTTTGTTTGCATTTTATTCCTTTTAAGATGAATTATATTTCCCTAATTTAGCTGAACTAGCCTCTTGGATAAGCTTTTGTATTCGACAATCTGAATTTTCTTTGAGTGCAATGTTGATTTCAAGGTCTCTAGATAACTAAATGATTGATATTTTGACATTTCAGAAGTCATACTGTTTAAATAATTTAACTTGCATTATAAATTTAGCTGGAGAATATTCCTGTTGCCATTTGGGTGGAATTAATGATTTTGAATATTTATTGCATGCGTTACTGTCGTAAATATTGTTTTTATTTTTGATACAATGAATGGTGTGAACTTTGAAAAAATTATTTTCATGGAAACTTGTTTTTTTCTATTGCAAGTTAGAAGTATATTTGGAGTTCCTGAATCGAATCTCAGAAGTCAAGATTCTTGTGGGATTAATGGTGTGATTGGAAATTGCAGATATGCAGAAATTCACCTGAAAATCGGTTACAACCACATTTATAGGTCTAGAGCTGGTCGTCATATTGCCATTAGAGGCATTGTGAGGGCTGACGGTAGGCAGAATGTATGGCTACACAAAGTCCCAAGTAGGGCCAACAGCGGCCGATCATTTACCAATAGCCGCCCTATAAAGGCCATTAGAGGTTGTGTGCGGGTAGACTGTGAAAAACAGCAGGCGGTCCTGTACTAACGAGCGCGAGCCAATGAATACCCACCAGCGGTCCTGCAATCGCCATTAGAGGCATTGTCATGGTAGACCGGGAACAATGGGCGGCCCCTTACAAACGCCAATGCCGAGCCGACAGCTAGGGATGAATTGACACCAGCGGCCCCATAGACGCCGACCCCGTAACAATGAATAGAAGTCTGCACTTATACACCGCTGGGCCGGCAGATAAATTCATAGGCGCAACCTATTCACCGCGCGGTGCTCAATGAGGTGAAGAATATACGTCGGCCCTGTAGTGG